>RJWJ010010067.1:0-48079 GCA_004363605.1 Indri indri | reverse complement strand
TTCCCACAATCACTGCACTTATAAGGCCTTGCTCCGTTGTGAACTCTCTGGTGTACAATTAGGTTGGAGTGATGGCTAAAGTATTTCCCACACTCACTGCATTTATAAGGCATTTCTCCAGTGTGGACTCTCTTGTGCTGAGTAAGGTTGTCTTTTCGACTGAAGGTTTTTCCACATTCACTGCATTCATAAGGCCTTTCTCCAGTATGGATTCTCTGGTGTTGGACAAGTGTGGCTTTGCGGCTGAAGGCTTTTCCACATTCGCTACACTCATAAGGTTTTTCTCCACTATGGATTCTCTGGTGTTGGACAAGTGTGTCTTTGCGGCTGAAAGCTTTCCCACATTCATTGCACTTGTAATGCATTTGTCCAATGTGAAAGTCCTCTCCACTCTCAGTGCGCTTGGGTGTCTTCCTCTTACTACGAGAAGGTTTTTGCTGATGACTACCCAAACTATCAAGGAATTTCTTCTGGTCCTTTTCACACATAAAGGGCTTCTCTGACAGGTGAGGTTCTTCACAAACTGTACCATTTTTCACAAATGAAGGCTTGCCTTCATCTCTTCTTAGGAGTTTCTCTACACTGTAATGCTGCTGGCCCACATTTGCACTGAACCAGAGTTGTCTCCCACATGCCCCACATGTGTGAGGTTTCAGTCCATGGTGTGTTCCATGGTGTTCATCCAGATGCAAAATACCTTTCAAGATGGGGCCACATATGCCACAAGAGTGAGGCGTCTGGGTGGATGAACCTACCTCAGAAGAACTAACATGTGACACTCCAGAAATGCTCTGCTGAGAAGGTGTCTCTTCATCCTCCACCCCACGCCAACAACCTGAAGGTAGAAAAATACTGTTGATGTGCTTTGGTAAGAGGAGGCAACCCCATAACAAATGTGTGTCTACTATACTCAGTACTGAGTCCATGGGTTGTTGACAGAACAGAGCTAGGACAGGGTTGAAGAAAGGGTTGCTGTACAGTACTGGGATCTAAGGATCACAGAATCAAGAAAGCCTCATGAGGGACAAAGACACAAAAATGGGGTGTAGTGCAAGAGGAAGAGGCAGGCATGATCTCCAACTTAATCCTCTGCAAATGACTTTCAGCAGGGCCTTGGCTGGTCGGTGACAGGTGAGTGCTACACAGAAATGTGTGTCCAGATCCAGGGAAATCTGACTAAAAATGAGTAACTCGTGTTCAGGAACTATTGAAGGATATCTGCACATCTTGTAACACATTACTGTAGTCCAATACTGGCAACCACTGCAGAGGCAGCAGTAGAGAGCCCTTCTAGTAGAGAGTGGGGAAGGACAGCCCTGGATTGGAAGTCAGAATGGAAATGACAAGAGTGTCCAGCATGGGGAGGAAAAGACACAGATAAGTTATGACCTCTGGCCTTGGCACCAAACAGTGGTGGCACAGGTTACTGGAACTATGTGAACATACATGACCCTGAGATCACACCATGCCCCAGCTCCCACTCACCAGGGTCTGTCCAAGCCCCTCCTGCTGTGGCTAGAGTCATGCCCTCTCAGTCGGGCACCCAGAGTTCTCTCCCGTTACAGTTCAGCAACCATAGAGGACCTGGAAGATACAAGTCACGGGAAAGATGGGACAGGTGAGTGTGCAAGCATTAGCTCAGAGTAACCCACCTGTGCAAAATCATAAGAAAACAAATATTACAAAATGAACCTTAAAAAATTGGGCCCCCAGGGGGCCCCACAAGCAGTGACCGTGACTGAAATTCATGACAATGGCAGACCCAAGGAAATGTTAATTAGAAGAAAGGGGTAGGTAGAGCCTGAAGCCCAGAGGTGTCATGAATGTGGACAGTCATCTGGCCAGGGAGAGGCCAACCAGGGTGATATCTACTGAGTTGACCTTAAAACCCCTGACCCCTGACCTTCCTGGCAAAGCTTCAGGGCAGTAGGAGTTGGGGAATGCAAGAAGTAGAGGGGGAAATACATACAGCTGAGCCTTGGCACCCAGAGGACCTGTATGAGGCAGCAGGAAAACAGCAGTGCCCATAGGTCCAGCTATGGGAAAGAAAGAGAAACTCCTGGGGCAAAAAGGAAAGGCAGAACCCAGCACAGAAAACTGAGATATGTGGGGCCCTCACCAGAAAAAGTGTTAAGTGCAAGGCACAGAAGGCATTACAAGATGATAGAAGAGTCTCTGAGCCTCATCAAGTAGCTCCCACTCCTCCAAGGAGAAGTACACAGACACTTCTCAAAGGTCACATAGTCCTGAATGAGGTGGATAACTGAGCACAGAGCAGCCTCTCTCTCCAGGGCTCCTGGGCTACCCCACACACATCCAACTCTGAAAAGATTATCAGGCCCTGGTGTGATTTTTGTCTATTCTCTCCTCATATTCCATTAATCATTTAGAACAACAACACACAGGTGGACAGACAGATACCATGTATATCTGGGGCCTGGCATGCAGGGTCCAACCCTTCTCTTGCCAGCCAGATCCCCTGGGTCCACAGATTATGCCTCATACACAAATCTGCATTCAGCATTTTTTCTGAAGTTCTTAGTATCAAAGCCCTGGGCCCATGAATTCACACTCCATCTCCATGTGCATGTCAATCTTTTGGCCACACCTCCTTCACAGCACATCTATGGACATGCACAAAATAGGTACCTCCTTGGTCTCCCCACATGCAAATCTGCACACAGCATCCAGAGAATGCTCCAGGATCACATCTAGCCCTGAACTCAGTTATTAAATCTTCCCATCCTTGCCCTATTGCTTGTGTCAATTCAGCAATCCAGAACCACGTGCGGATCTCAGTTAAACTTGGTCCTTTTCCACTTTGCTACTGTACTGCTGAAAATGCTATTTCCTTATTAGTCGTGGGCTTCTTCTCAACACTTGACTTATTAAAAGCCCACACCCACTGGGCCCCTACCCCAAGCACAGTTATTTTGCCAGCTGACCTAGTTTGTCCCTGAGCTAATCCACTAGCTTGACTGAAACTCCTCAGGTCCCACCAAAGGTGGGAGAGCGCACAAAGAGGTGAATAAGGACCAGCTCTGGCCTCATTGCCACCTTACTTTTATTACTACAATACTTCAGCATCCATCTCACATCCACGGTCTTCCTGGAACACTCTGCCACCTGCTGGACCCTATTCTTCCCCTCCCTCCCAGAAACACTACCCTTCTTTTTCTTAGCTCTTAAATGCCTCCTACCACCACCTTGCTGTGCTTGCACCTACAGTGTGACCCCAATGGCACTACCATAAAGATGCTCTCTCTAAATTGGATGCTCTACCCTGATCCACATACTGGCTGCCACCTTGTAGATGTCTCCAACCTGAATCCCTTCCCTGAACTCCAGACTTGTGTTTCTAGCTATCCACTTGACACCTCTACTTAGATGTCTTTGGAATATCGCAGATCCCACATGTCCAAAACTATATTTCTGGTATTACCTAAGAAAGCTACTCCTACCATCAACATCGTTATCTCAGTTGATGACAATCTTTTATCTTCTCAGACCAAAAAATGTGGGGTCACCCTGACTGCTCCCCTTCTCCCTCTCACCCTCCACATCAACAAATTTGGTTGGTCCCACTTAAAAAAAAAAAAAATCCAGAATGCAACCACATCTCCCACTTCCACAGCCACCACTCTGGTCCAACCTGAACTGCTGCAGGAGGGTCCTCACTATTCTCCCTCCTTCCTCCTTAACCCTGGTCTTTTCTTCAATACACAGCCACAGAAAGCTGGTTAAGACAAAAGTCTTCTAGTTCCAAACTTTCAGTGGCTTCCACTTCTCTCAGAATAGAAACCCAGGTTCTCAGGCTTCCATTCCTGCACTGAATCCTGTGCCCTGCTCTCTGATTCCACCAGACATAACAGAGACTTGGGGTTCCATGAACACTTTCGGTTCAGCCTCAAATGAAGTATCTGCACGTGCTGGTTCCTGTGCCTGGGATACTATTCCATACTTCATTCCACTGCTTCCCAGAAACAGAAATTCTTCCACAGAATTCAGGACATAGGACTTTGGCAATCCCAGGACCCCCAAACCAAATGGCAAGAAGGTAAGTGAAGATTTCCAGGATGCCGAAATTCCCCATATTAGGTTGCCAGTATGATGGGGGTGAGTCAGGCTGAATGAGGGCCTGAGATCTTTGCAGGGATCACAGGCTTCTGCCACCATGGCAATGAGGCTGGGATTAGTAGGTTTACACAGTGAGATCTCATGGACTGAACTGTTTCCCTAACCCCTGCTTCGCCCTTTGGTGGGTGTGATTTTAGGTTATCTCTCTAACATCAGATAACTCAGGGCTCAGTGCTGCCTCCTACCACCTGTGTGACCATGGATAAAAACCTGTATCTCTCTGTTCCCATCTTTATTGTGGGGTTGATAATGGTATCCACCTCACAGGGATATTTTTTGTAACAGACATGCTTGTACATGTCAAGTGCCTCTGAAATAGCTATTACTATCCTTGAGTTTAACACTTTTGTAAGTGAACTGATGGGTTTTTGAAAATTTGAGTTTTACCTGCTTTTAAAGAAATGTGGTATTTAAGATTTTCCATTGTAATCAAATACTTTGAAGGCCCATCAGTATTTCAGCCAATCTCAAGCACTGGTATAAATTTAACTTACTTTATGTACATGTTTTTGGTTTTTAGTGGCTTACTGATTAGGTATACTTGCCAGATGGATACTAGCCCTCTCACCAAACTAGCCTACCTTGTGCCTACTCCTCTAAAGGTGACCTGTCAGTGGCCCTTCATTAGAGTTGTTCCTCAACTCTTCTTGACAGTTTGGGGAACTGAGGCAATAGTGCCCTGGCTGGAGATGGGGCTTCTCCACTAATTTGGCTGACCTTTCCTCTGTTCCACAGGCAATGCTCATCATGCTGAGCCCACAGGGTGGCAAATCTATAGCCTCCCACACCTTGGTCTTCATCACAGGCCAGGGCCAGGCTCCCTATACCCTACAGCCCTCTCTTCCTGCTAATACCATCCAAAATCCTTTTATATGCCAGCACCCCTCCTTTCTGGAAGGAATCTCAAGGCTGTCCACCCCTTCTTCCCTGGCCTCTGACCATAGCTCTCCCATCTGTCACCTCAGGGACCATATAACATCCTTAATATCCCTCTTCCCTAAATCTGATCTGCAGGTTTTAACCTAATGCCTCGCCCGTTGGGATCTCCAGCAGAACTCCAGACTGGCATGTCCAGCTGCCCATGTGATGCCTCCACTGTGAGACACCTTAGATTCACGAAGTCCAAAATCCAATTCCTGATCCCCCTGAAAGGTGCTCACTGCTCCAGCTAGCCCATTTACATTCTTTCAGATGTTCAGGAAAGGGGAAAAAGAAAAAAAAAGGAAAAAGCAACAGCAGCTTAGAAAACCTGCCCCTCACCCTCACAACCACATCTGATGCAGCAAGAAATCTTATTGGCTCTATCTTTAAAAACCTATCCAAAATCCAATGATTTCTCCACCCCGGCCCCTCCTGCCTCTGCTCTGGCCCATCCACCACAACATTCCTAGAGTCTATCGCAGTAGCCTTCTCACAGGTCTCCCCGCCTCTGTCCTTATCATCCCTCCCTCAAGCTAGTTTGTTTCCCAGTCAACGAACATTGGAATATTTAAAATCCTTTATCAGATCACTTCCGCCGACCCTTCAAAACCCTCCATGGCTCCTAGAGTCCTCGCAATGAAAGTACAACCCTTCATTCTACCATTGCAGGCACAACTACCACTCCCACAGTCTCCCTGCAGATACATGAGCGTGTTTCCCGACTGCTCTAGGCTCAGTCGCGCCTCCACGCCTTTGCTCCTGCCAGTCCCTCTGCCTGTCACACCCTCCCACACTGGGAGTTAGAAATGGGAGCTCCACTCACGAGCGCACCGCTGCCCTGGACACGGGGGCCTCGGCTGCGGTGATCTGAACAGGCGCTTCTCATTCGGAGCTTTAGCATGTAGAGGTGACAGTCGGGATGCGTCAAAGTCTGGGGAACGCGGCAGCCACCTGCCCAGGATCCAGCACCGCGATCGCCGCCATCACAGTCTGGGCAGCCCCGAGCGGTTAGGGAAAACCAGGTCGGGACCCAGGCCCCGAGCTTGCCCGGTCGTGGAGGCGAGGTCCTCACACGCGCCGCCACCGCTGAGCCTCTTTGCAGTGGGGACAGCGTCTCCTCCTGCACCTCTCCGCTTCCGTCACCTCGGAACCGCCGCAGCCCTCCCTCTTCTGCTCCAATGTTTCCACCCAACAGTCGACAAAATGTCTACCGCGAGGAAGATGCCGGAAGTCCCGCCCCAACCTTTTCCTTCGGCACAGGAACGCCCCTAAGAGCGGAGCCGCCGCGCTGGCGCTGAGGTTTCTGGGCAATGTAGTTCCCAGTGTGCAATCGGCCAAGTTGTAGTGTTGACGCCCCACCTGCTGGACAAAGGCCTCATGGGACTGCAAGGGGCGCCGGGAAATGGTGCCCTGAGGCTCCGAAGGCGGGGCGGAGCTTCGCTCCTCTTAAAGGGCGCGCACCCAGATTCTGGAGAGCACAGTCTCCGGGACCACCGAAATGCTCTCTTTCACATGTCCCCCAAAGCTACAAAACCAAATGGACACCACGTCAAATGTCACTCTAAGTCCACTTATATTTCCCTCAAATTTTAAAATACGCATACTGTAGAGGGAAGATTTAAGTCAGCTTTGTGAGCTTCAGTTGGATCAGAGGAGAGAGAAAGGTCCCTGGACAGGGTCATGGAGTGGACAAAGAATTTTCACTAGAAATTGTCTATGGGGGGATGTTGGAGTCTCTGAGGAAAATGGACTAAATTCCCAAATTCCCCTTTAGAAAAAATAGCTACAGGTCTGCCTGTGTTTCATGTTTTTCTGGGCACATCCCAAATTTGACTTAATACAGCTCCATTGATTGAGTTTTTTTTTTTTTTTTTTTTTTGAGACAGAGTCTCACTCTTTTGCCCAGGCTAGAGTGCCGTGGCATCAGCCTAGCTCACAGCAACCTCAAACTCCTGGGCTCAAGCGATCCTTCTGCCTCAGCCTCCCGAGTAGCTGGGACTACAGGCATGTGCCACCATGCCCGGCTAATTTTTTCTATATATTTTTAGTTGTCCGATTAATTTCTTTCTATTTTTTAGTAGAGACAGGGTCTCGCTCTTGCTCAGGCTGGTCTTGAACTCCTGAGCTCAAATAATCCACCCGCCTCAGCCTCCCAGAGTGCTAGGATTACAGGCGTGAGCCACCGCACCCGGCCTGATTGAGATTTTTGTCTCGGTCACTTATATGGGTCAACAACTAGGTAGATTACTTAAAAGGAAAAGAAAAACCTTTTACTGTCTCTTATTAAGAACAGACCAATAATCTAAAAAAGCTTTGTCATTTTAACTGAAAGAAAACCAAATTCAAGTTTTGTATCAGTATACTATTGGCTTCATATTTATTTAAAGCCTTATAAATAAATTCTTTTAATCTTTCCAGCTTGATCACACATAAAATTTCTTTTCCACAAACCTATAATTTTCTATATCCATTAGGGTTCTGTCCTATATTTTCCCTCTTTCTCATTCTGGACCAACCAACTGTATTATGTTTGAATGAAATTATTTTATTTTTCCTTTAACAAAAGCATATCTGTCATATCTCATATCTTTCCTTATAAAAAAAAACACATCCTTTCCTTACATACCTTTCATAGTTATTTCCCTTATTATTTTTAGCAGTTTTATTTTCACATCTTAATTACAATTTTTAGCCATTAATAAACTACTTTTACAAAGAAAGCTAGGCAGTAGACAATTGTGAATTGTCTGTCACATATCAGTGTTCTGTAGCAGGCTAGCAAATTCTATAACAATTTTGTAAGTATATGTTTCTCATAGTACAAATTCTCGGTGTGACAAAAATAACACTTATTAACAGACCCAAATATCTTTAGCTTCTCTACATCATATAAAAATAAAAAGCTAAAAGTATATAAACTTAAACTTAGATTCAATAATTAGTGTTTCAGTAATTTATCTTGCTTAGAAATGATCTAGATATTTAATGAATATCTATTACTTAATTTGACTTAGCAAATTACAAAAAAAATTTGGAAACTGTTTCAGGCAGACATATTATAACTTTAAAGAAAGCTAGCCATCATCTCAAGTTATTTCCCTGTTAACTATTTTAATAGCCTATGTATGTTAGGCATATATTAAAAAAGCAAACTATTCATCCAATATAATGTACAAAGGTATTTGTACAACAGAATGTACAAAGAACTCAAACAACTCAACAGCAAAACAACCAAATAACCCCATTAAAAAGTGGGCAAAGGATCTGAATAGACATTTCTCACAAGAAGATATATAAATGTCTAACACATATGAAAAAAATGCTCAACATCACTAATTATCAGGGAACTGAAAATGAAAACCACAGTGAGATATCATCTCACCCTAGTTAGAATGGCTACTATAAAAAAGACAAAAAATAGCAAATGCTGGCAAGGATGTGGAGAAAAGAGAACTCATATACTGTGGTGGGAATTTGAATTAGCACAGCTATTATGAAAAACAGTATAGAGGCTTCTTAAAAAACTAAAAATAGAACCTACTATATGATTCAGCAATCCCACTACTGGGTATTCATCCAAAGGATGGGAAATCAGTGTATTAACGGGGTATCTGCAACCCATGTTTATTGCAGCACTCTTCACAACAGCTGAGATGTGGAATCAATGTTAGTGTTCATCAATGGATGAGTGGATAAAGGAAATGTGGTGTTTATTCACAATAGAATACTATTTGGCCATAAAAAGAGTAAAATCCTGTCATTTTCAGTAATGTGGATGGAACTGGAGGTCATTTTGTTAAATGAAACAAGTCAGAAATAGAAAGACATTTATTGCATGTTTTCACTCATATGTGGGGTCTATAAGAGATGATCTCATGGAGGTAGAGAATAGAATGGTAGCGCTACCAGATGCTGGGAAGGGTGTGTGTGTTGCAGGCAGGGAATGAAGAGAGGTTGGTTAATAGGTGCAAACATACAGTTAGATAGAAGGGATAGGTTATAGTGTTCAATAGCACAGCAGGGTGAATATAGTTAAAAATATAGTGTATATTTCAAATAGCTAGAAGAGATTTGAAATGTTCCCAACACAAAAAAAGATAAATGTTTGAGGTGAAAAATATCCAAATACTTTGATTTGATCATTACACATTCTGTATATGTATCAAAATATCACATGTACCTCCAATATGTATAAATATTATGGACCAATTTTCAAAAATAAATAAAATAATTTGAACATGTGAAACACAACTGTGAGATAGGAGACGATATTATCTACAGACATACAGGCCATAATATCCACCTTGATGTTTCCTATATTATTTCCACAAGGACTTTTAATTTCAATCTCTCTGCCCGATCTTCTTTCCCTCAGGTAACAATCCCAATCCAAGTCTCTAGTAAAATTTTGCTTTCATAGAGTCCTTTCGTGACCACCCTATTTAAAATAATTTATAATTGCTTTTTCATTTTTAAGATACAATTTACATGCTGTGAAATTTATAATAGAGAAGAGGTGCCATGTAGTGTCAGAAGATGGAATGAAGTTGAAATGAGATGGCAGAGGTAAGAGTTTTCTTTCAAAAGAGTAGAAATGAGACAATATATGTGTGATAATGGGGAAAACTCCAGAGATAGGACAGAGGAGAGCAAAAGTGAAAAACAGCTGGGGAAATCCCTTTACATGTCAAGGGGAGACAGAATCCAGAGCCGATGTGTTGTGCTGTCTTTTGACTGCAGGACATTTACTCTACATTAATAAGACAAGAGAGACTGGGGATTCTTCTGCAGCCACACTTGTCAACTGGGGGCAGGTACAAAATGAGAACATGCATGAAATAAAGTTATTAGCTGAATCACATTAGGTTCTGGGGACCGAAGACTATGAAGCAGGTCTAGAGAGAAAGGGGAATTTATGAATTAGAATGGGCAGTGAAAATATTTAAAGGTATTGAAGGTAAAACAGGAGGCCTCAACAATCTCAGCACTACTATGAATTAGTTTTCTAAGAGTAAGTAAGGCTAAAAAGGAATTTAAACAGTAATTCTTAGAATACAGAGTCTCATATATGATCACACAATACTAATAAAACTGAATTTCTAGGTTTCACAGATATAACACATATTTCATTTGCTGAAATTTATTTATAGAGTCAGTTTCCTCTGAAAGAATTTTGCATCATCTATATTATATTTTTGAAAACCCTATGCATCTGAAAACTGACTTTAAAAAGGGAGAGGGGACCTGGCATGGTCCACTGAACTCACAGAAAATAAAGATCTCATGTGATAGGTGAAGGACTTCATTGGAGAATTCAAGAGAAAAAAAACCTATACTTTGGAGAAGCTATGACATCTGCACTCTCGTGGCTCTTTTTTGTGCCCCATCAGCATCCAGCTACCTCAAGTATGTGATACAGTCTTCCTCTTTAGAGACACCAGTCCTGGGGTAAGGAAGAGGAATCCTAAGGGACGACACTCCTCTCAACACCATGCTGGCAGGCTGAGCTTGTCCTCAAGGAGTTATATTGTCATCTAACAACTTGGCCCCTGTGGTCCCTGCCCCTCAGAAGTGGAGGCAGGGTGGGCTGGGTATGGTGGCTCACACCTGTAATCCCAACACTTTGGGAGGCCAAGGCAGGAGGATCACTTGAGGCCAGGAGTTTGAGACCAGGCTGAACAACATAGTGAGACCCTGTCTTTAAAAAAAAAAAAATTCAATTTTAAAAAAGGTGCAAAACCAAAAGAGAAAAAAAATAAAATAAGAAAAAGGAAAAAAAGTGCAGGCAGTGTGGGTGCCTGGAGGTGACTGTGAACCCCATGCCCTGTGGCCCCAGACGTAGGGCCTGTCCTTTCAAGGAATTCAGGCATGGCCTTGATCTGAAAGACAAGAGTGTGGAGAAGAACAGGAGACTTGCATTCTAGACTAAGGTCTGACATTCACAAATTGTGTGTCCTTGAATTCCCTTTGCCATGCTTTGTGACTGTTTTTCACTTTGTAAAATGGGAAAGTTTGACTATTGATCCCAGTGGTTCCAAATCCTGGCTGTCCATATAAATCACCCAGAAATTAAATTATTGCCCATATATAACACCCAAGAATTTTTAATCACTTTATTGAAATACAATTTACAAACAGTAAGAGGCACCTACTTGAAGTGTATGGTTCACTGAGTTTTGACAAATGTATACACCAGGGTAACCATCACCCCGGTCAAGATATAGAACTTTCCCATCACACCCAACCTTTTCTTGTATGACACGGCTGTCAGCCAACCCTCACAGCTCTAACAACAGACAACCAATGATTTATGTTTATAGAGATCTGTGTTACTGATATAAAAATTTTATGCAAATGGAATCATTTATCTGGCTTCTTTTACTTTGCATAATTTTTCTTGAGACTCTTGCTTTCTGTTGCATGCATCAGTCCATTCCTTTTTATTGCTGAGTATATTCCATTGTGTAGAGCTTTTCCCCTCCATGCGGTATCAGCATAAGAATGGACAAATGTCAATGGTGTAGAATAGGAAGCTCAGACAGCCCCAGTCCTCAAAGAGAACTTTTATATGGTTTACGTGGCATCACAACTCAGTGGTGGGTGACCACGATATCTTGTGAGATTCAGCACTGCTTAGTACGTAAGTCCTTAGATGTAAAAATGGGGGCTACAGCTATCATCTCAATGGCAATCACCTCCTATCTGTTGGCCTTAGTACACCTCAAATTTTCAGCTTCAGAAACTGCAAGGAAGTTTGGCTTCAGATTGGAATGATATGCCATTCGACTGCTTTTATTTTACTAAGAGGTTCCTCCAGATTGCAGCAGTAGCTGGGAAAGTAGCACCATCTGTTGAACTGCATTTTGCCCTGTGGTTGCAATCTGTTTGTTGCATTTGCTGGGGTGTTGCCTGGATTCCAACCTTAAATTGCAGAACTTGAAAGCTGAGCCTTCCCTGAGTTCCGGTCTGAAGAGAGTTAACTGCCCATATTCTGGGACTATGCTACTAGGGCAACCCTTTATAATGACTATGCTTATGAAAGGTACCTCTGAAGGTAGGGAGGTATGACTTCTGTTCAAATGAAGGGATGGGCCTAATTGGTTGAGTGAGCAATGCCGACAAGCGGTGGGACAAACTGAGTTGCTATTTTCCTGTACATTTCAGCCTTCCCTGTTGAGCAGAGGGAGAGTGCTCTTTAGTAGTACTCGTGTGCTGTGCATCACGCAGGGAGTGTGAAGGTATCCTCCTCAGAGATCATAGCACCCCATAAAACGTTTTGTTCTAGATGTAGACCCGTGTTGTTGGTAGCCCTCATTGAAACAACTGATGCAATGATTTATCTCCACAGTCTTGTTGATCCTCCTTCTAAATACCACTTCCCAGTGTACCCTGCTTCATGCCCCAGTATTCAGCTGTCACTGTTAACATTGTCACTATTGTATTAGTTGAGACTCTGAAGAAGGAATAAGTATCTCTGCTGTGACCTGCATACGTGCTGGCTCATTCTTCCTCCCCACCTGTCTTGCACAGTACCTCAACCCCAACTGATCCTCCTAGTGTTTCTGGGTAAAATGCAAATCATTGAAACGATGGCTGGTAATCCCCAGAGAATCCCCAGTCTCCTGGAACCACCCTCAACCAACCACTGATGTAATTGGCTAGACATGGCCTAATCCCTCCACACACATCCTGGTCTGACTACTATTCCACAGTCTTCTCTGTAGACATTTCCACAAGTAAAGACTTCTGCTAAAGGGGCTCTGGCTGATTGCCTTCCCCCAGGCATCCTCATGTGTTTACATTCCATCATCAAACGTGTTAATCACCATGTTGTGCCAATGTGTGGACCCAGCAGGGACCATGTGATTGTGTGTGGGCGGGGTCCATACCAGACTGTGGGGCACCTAATCACATGCCTGTCCCACAGGTCTTCATGGAGCATTTCTGCTGTAGTGTGTCAGTAGCTCTGTTCCATTTCACAGCTTCTTAGTGTTTTGTATATGCCAGTTGTGTGTGTCTCATGTCTGTGACATGTCTTTTTTGTTGTGGATGTGGCATATGTTTGGGGAAGTCTAGGCTGTGTTGAGGGGTATCAACACTGAATAGCTGTCGCAGTGTTCTCAGTGTGTATCTGGAGTATCCCCAGGTTGAGGTGAAGTGCACAATAAGCCAAATCGAAGATGTGGCAAATGCTAATAAACAAATGACACGGCAACTTAAAATAAATAAGAATAAAAATGATAAAGCCATGCCTGCAAATTGTAAAAGAGATTATGTGATACACTAAAAGCCATAGGGATACAGTTTGGATCCTGAATGCAATGAATCTGCCTTGAAAAACAAACACATTTTGAAGCAATTAATCACTGATAACACATTTCATGAAACTTTGAGATATTTTTGTGTGATAAATTGGAGTTATGAAAAGATGCATATTGGGAAAAATACATTCTGAAGACCATATGCATTAAATAACATATTATCCAGAATTATAAGTAAAATGACCCAATAACGTACCTGAAACAAGAATAGCCATGAAAACAATCAGGAATGATGAAGATTGGGGAAATGGTCATGGGGCTTCATAACATATTCCTTTCATTTGTGCATGTTTGAGAATATCTACTACAAAAGATAGGCTATATCTTTCTATCAAAAAATTTTTTAAAAATAGCCAGGTGTGGTGGGGTATGCCCATAGTCTTAGCTACTTGGGAGGCTAAGGAAAAAGGATTGCTTCAGCCCAGGAGTTCAAGGCTGCAGTGAGCTATGATCATGCTACTGTACTCTAGCCTGGGCCACAGGGTAAGATCGTGTCTCAAAAAGAAACCTTTTTTATTTTTGTAGAGACAGGGTCTTGCTCTTAGCCAGGCTGGTCTCAAACTCCTGGACTTAAGTGATTCTCCAGCCTCAGCTTCCCAAAGTGCTACAGTTACAGGCATGAGCCACTGTGCCCAGTCAGAAATAAACTTTTGGTTTCAAGAGTTTAAGAATATATCAAAACATCAAATTATACATTTTAAATATGCAGCTTTGTAACAGCCCCAAACTGAAAGCAACCCAAATGCCCATTAACAGATGAATAGATAAACAAATAGTGGTATATCCATAAAACAAACTATACTCAGCAATAAAAAGAATGAACTATTCACATAAGCATGTTTGGAGAATCTAAGTGCTGAACAAGGCTATCTCTTTGGCTAAAGGCTTTCACACATTCACCGAATTCATGATATTATCTGGGTTGCAAAATTTTTGGTGTTGAATTAGACTATTAACTGAATTGGCTGTACTCATGAGGCCTTTATCTAGTGTGAAGTTTATGATGTTGAATGAGGCTGTAGTTTTGGCTAAAGCATTTCCCACATTCACTGCATTCATAAGGTCTTTCTCCACTGTGAACTCTCTGATGCAGAATAAGGCTGAAGCTTTGGCTAAAGCATTTCCCACATTCATTGCATTCATAAGGCCTTGCTCCTGTGTGAACTCTCTGGTGCTGAATGAGGCTGGAGCTTTGTCTAAAAGATTTCCCACATTCCCCACACTTATAAGGCCTTTCTCCAGTGTGAACTCTACGGTGCTGAATAAGGATGGAGCTTTGGCTAAAGGATTTCCCACATTCTTCACATTCATAAGGCCTTGATCCAGTATGAATTCTCTGGTGTTGAACAAGGCTGGAACTCTGTCTAAAGAATTTCCCACATTCAGCACATTCATAAGGTTTTGCTCCAGTGTGAATTCTCTGGTGCCGAACAAGTTTGGATTTATACCCAAAAGCTTTCCCACATTCAGTACATTCATAAGGCCTTTCTCCAGTGTGAATACGCTGGTGCTGAACAAGCTTATATTTGAACCTGAAGGCCTTCCCACATTCGCCGCACTCAAAAGGCCTTTCTCCAGTGTGGACTGTCTTGTGCTGAACAAATGTATGCTTGTAGCTGAAGGTTTTCCCACATTCACAGCACTCATACAGTCCTTCTCCAGTGTGGATTCTCTGATGCTGAACAAGTGTACGTTTGCGGCGGAAGGTTTTCCCACATTCACCACATTTGTGACTTTTTCCACTCTGAAAGGCCTCCTCACACTCAGTAACACTGTGTGGTGGCACTCCTTTAGGAGTGACCTGGTGCCAAAGAAGGCCCACATTGGTCAGGAAGTTGGTCCCAACCTCCCCACAGATGAAGGGCTCCCGTAATGCATGGATTCTGTAGCTCTTCACAAAGGAGGTCCTGTCCATATCTTTGCAGTAAGATTTCTCTCCACTGTGCTCTTCCTGGTGCTGGTGAAGGCTTGCACTGGAACAGAATTGTTTCCCACATGCCACATATGTGTACAATTTCTCCTCATTATGTGTTCCTTGGTACTCAGCCAGGTACAAAATATCTTGCATGGTAGGGACACATATCTCACAGAGATGAGCCTTCTGGTTTGATGGATCTGGCTTTGGGGTCCTGATTTGTGACATTCTTTCCATAGAATCACACTGAGCAGAAGGTACCTCCTCATTATCCACACCACACCAACAACCTGAAAGCAGAGAAATGCTGGTGAGGTATATATTGTCTTTGGTGGCAGGAGGCAGTCATATCATAAGTATGTGCCTGACACATCAAAGAATGAGTACATGGAATTGTTTTCAGGATGGAGTTGGAGTCAGGTTAAGTCACCCAGTCACTGCAGTACTGGGATTCTAAAGGTCACAGAAGTCGGGAGTCCTCACAAGATGAAGGATACAAGGAATGGGTATAGCATAAGGGAGTAAAAGAAGACAGGGTTTCCAAACCACTCCTGTGAATGACTTTCAGCAGGGCCTTATTTGCTGCTGACAAGTGAATGCTGTGCAGGAGTTTTTGTCCAAGAACAGAAAAATCCAATTGAGAAGCTGATGTTCAAGGACTATTTAAGGATATGTGTGCACCAGCCAATACACTATGTGTAGACCAATGTTGGAGAACACTGCAGAGGTGGCAGTGGAAAGGAATGGGTGGCAGGTGGAGTCAGAAAGTTGGTAGGAAAGCCAGGACCTAGAAGTCAGAGTAAAAACAACAAGCTAGCAAAGTATCAAGAAGGGTGAAGAAAAGGCAGAAACAAAGCGTGGTCACTGGCACTAGCATGAAAACACTGGTTTGGTTTGAAAAGGTCCTTGGCATGATGCGAACGCAGCCCTGATGTCATTCCCTCCCCCAGCTGCCTTTCAGCAGGGCCAGGCCCTCTCTGAGCCCATCTTTCCATGGCTAGAGTCATGACCATCCTGTGATACATAAAGGACTCATCCCTGCTAAGTGGGCAGCACTGGCCCAGAACTTATCACATGACAGAACACACACAAGAACACTAAATGTTACCAAAAAAGATCCTTGAATGAGGGTCTCAAAAGAACTGCTCTTGGTGCACGTAAGCAGCACCTGTGTGAGTGACTGCAATTCTAGCACAGGCAGGTATGAAGAACTGCTAGCTGGAGAAAGGGAGCAAAACCTGGGATACAGAGACGCCATGGATCTTAACACAGCCACTCAGCTAGGAAAAGAGCAAGTGAGGAGGGATCCATTAGGCTCCCTGCAAGAGTCCTGACCCTGAATCCTTCCCTATAAGGCTTTGGGGCAGCAGGTGTTGGGGCTGCAGGGGAGAGAAGATGGCAATGCAAACAACCCAGTCCTCGTATGGACAGTACCTACCCAGGGAACTGAGGAAGGAAGCAGTACCCACAGCCCACATGTCAAGACAAAGGAGTCCCTGGGGAAGAGCAGAGAGATAAAGAGTCAAGCTCAGGGGACTGGGATAGGTGTGAGGGCCTTACCCAGTGAGGATATAAGTGCAAAGTTCTCCAGCATCACATTGTGGTACAGGTGTCTCTGAGCCTCATCAAGGAGACCCCATTCCTCCCAGGAGAAGTACACGGCCACATCCTCAAAGGTTACATTACCCTGTCATAATGAGGACAGATGAAAACACAGCCTCTCTCCTAAGGACCCACAATCCATTTCCCCACATATCTACCCCATGCCCATCCTCCTCCCAAACTCCCAACCTCTGAGAAGATACCACACCCTAATGCCACTGGTGCTGTTCTTTCATGGTTCCATTAATCACTGTGCCCAATCCTCAGCAACGAAGGAAGGTGGGCAGATGGGTGCCACCTAAGTTCAGGAAGTGGACTGTAGGGCCTCACTCCTTCTGGCCAGGCAGTTCCTCTGGGGTTTTCCCTATCATGCCTTGCAACATAGTAAAATCTGGGTCACTGATCATCCTTAAGCCCACAACCCCAAGGTCCTGGGGACGTCAGTTTACACTCCTTCTCCACACGCACATCATTGTTTAGACTGCACATCTCTCATGTCTCTGGACCCCACAATCTCGATCCCACAGCCCTGCCACCTCCCTGCCCCACACCACAGTCATTTCCCTGACTTACGCCATGTTACTCTGTACAAGGCATCCACAGAGTGCTTGGCAAACTCAAATAGGATCCAGTATTACCTGAGACTTCCCATGGATCCTAATACCAGGGGCAGCCCTAAATGCTGTTTTGAAGGCCTTCCTGCCTATCTCTGATCCTTGCTTCAGCATTAGCTGTGGAGAAGCACATGTGAGTTTTACTCTTCCCTCTTCTACTTCTGTACTGCATTTGCTGTCCCTGCAGCAGCCATACCCCTCTTTTCTCTACTAAATCCTCATTAAAAGCTCTGCCCCATTGGTCCCTGTATCAAGCATAGTGACTCTTACAAATGACCATATTTGCTCCGACTTTAGCTACTGACTTTAGTTGCAAGAGTGAAACACCCCAGACATCATCAAAGCTCACCACAAAATTCTAGTAAATCTGTAGAGCAATGAATAAGCAGCAGCCCCGCCTGTGTTGTCTTGCCTCAATTACATCTATGCCTCTGTATCATCTCTACTGTTCCCTTGGAAGTCCTCCCACCCACCAGACCATCCTCCCCATACACAGTCCCTTCCTGGCTACTTCTCTCCCACATATATGTCTGTGATGCCTACCACCCCTAACCAGATGTGCAAGCAAGAAACCCAATCTCATTTTCTTCTTTCTGGCCTGCTAATATTAATAGTACTATGACCATGACCTGAATTCCCCTCCTACATGTGATCCACAGCTCCACCAAGGGCCACACAGCAGCTACCGCTTTTGGATGACTCCATCCTAAACTCGTTCTCAGATTTCCAGACCTCTGTGTCCAGCTGCCCACTTGATGTCACCACACTTTTGTTCTCCGAAATACGTTAGGCTACTAATATACCAAAAGGAAAACTCCTAATATTTCCAATAAAAATCACTCCTACTACTAACTAACCCATCTCAGTTGATGGAGTTTCCATCCTTCTACCTGCTAGGACTAAAACTTCAGTGTCATTCCTAACTCCTATCTCTCTCACCTTCAAAATCAGAAAATCTGGGTAGCCCTTCTTAAAAATGGATCCAAAATCTAACCACTTCTCCCACCTCCAGGGCCACCGCACTGGTTCACACTGTCAACATTCATCTGCACTACTGCAGTAGCCTCCTTCCTGATCATTCTTCCTCATTCCTCACTCCTAAACTCTGATATCCACTCTGCAGCCAGGTGATACCTGTTTAGACCTGAGTAAGATCACCTCCTTCCTCTGATCCAAACCTTCCATTTACTCCATAATAGACGTCCAACTTCTCAGGCAGCAACATTCCAGGACTGACTCCTGCCCCCTCCTTTTTGTTCTTAAGATAAACAGTGGAGATCTACAGTACCTTTTCCCAGCTCAGACACATTTCCACACATTTCCACATGCCAGTACCTGGGATAACCTTCCATACCTCTTTCCACTGATGGCCAGAAATGGGAACCCCCTCCATACAACCCTTGGCCTGAACTCACGATGAACCTAGGGGATTTCTCCCTAGACTTGGGCTTGGAATCTCTTCCAGGTTCCCAAACCCAAGGGCTGTGAGAATGGCATGCAAAGAATTCCAGGATACCACAATGCCAGAGATCATATGGGTGGGGTTGGAGACAGTAAGGGCCTGGAACATCCTCTAGTTCCCCGTGTATGCTCTATAAGTGCTTCTTCAGTCATGGGGGGCTGTGGACTGAAGCAGGCCACAGAAGGTGAGGACCATGGTGTGTTTCAATGGGCTCAAACTTTCTCTGTACTGCTGCTCAGCTCCAGAGGCCAGGTGACTTGGGCTAAATGACTATGTGCTTCAGTCCTCAGTATGGCCTCTTCCCAGATCTATGCCTTGGATAACGACTCAACCTTCCTATGCCTCACTGTCCTCATCATCCTCATTCCAATCTGTTCTTCTCCTGAGCAGCTCTTGGAAAACTTTCAAAACTCTTAACTCAGACCTCATCTCTGTCTGGTCACAACTCTCCATGGCTCCCAAGGCCTTCAGAACGAAGGTACAACTTCACGACCTACCAGTCCAGGTATGACTCTGCCTCACACTCTCTGTTCCCTGCGGAACAAGACAGATCCCTGGTTCCCGATTACTCCCGGCTCAGTTGTACCGCCAAGCCCTTGCACGTGCCGATCCCTCTGCCTGTCACACTTTCCCACCCCCCACAACACTGAATGTCAAAAACAGGGACCCCCACCTGCAAGCGTCTCACTATCGTGGACGCCGGGGCCCGGGCTGCAGGGACGTGAGCAGGCACCCCTCACTCGGGGCTTTAGGACTTGGGTGAAGGTGAGGACGGGTGAAGCACGGAGGACGCGGCACTTACCTGTGCCGGGTCCCTCAGAGTGGCCGCCGCCATCGGACTCGGGGCGGAGCAGGGCCGGGAGCGTTGGTCCCTATGCCGTGCCTGGGTGGGTCATCCCGGGCGGCGCTGTCGAGCCTCAGACCCGCCTCTGTGCAGCAGGGAGACGAATTCTCTCGCGGCTGCTACGTCCAGTCCCCTCGGTCCCGACCCAGCCTTCTGGAGCCGGAACAGACCTGGGAACTGCCAAAATGACAGCCTCTAGGGGGACTCCGGAAGTCCCGCCCCAGCGCGATGCACGTGCACAGAAATGGCCTTGCTTTGGGCTTTCATTGGCTCAATACTGCTGCCTCCCAGCGCAGCGTCCTCTGGGTAATGCAGTTCCCGGTGCTCTAAAGACTGCCGCGAAGGCGGGTCCCAGCTTGGACCCTCCAGAACAGGCCCAGATGCTGCTATTAATATGAACATAGGTGTGCAAGTATCTCTTGCAGTCCCTGCTTTTAATTCTTGTGGGTACTTAATTTCCTACTGATTAGTAATATTTCTTGTCTATTCTATGTGTCAGTCCCTTGCCAGTTTCAGACATTGTAAATATCTTCTTTTAATCTCTCAACCGAGAATACATTTTGGGCATCATGAGCTTTAAGGAATAAAGCCAGTAGAAAGTATTTTTCAAGAACAGCTATAGGCTTCACAGTAGTGGGCCTTCTGGTTGGACTGATCTTCCTCGAAAGTTCTTCCAGTGACGCTCCTCGGATACACTGCTCAGAAAGTTCTTCTTCACTCCATGACAACGATCTGAAGACAGATGTTGATGTTGGTGGGAGGGGGAAGTCCTGTTACAAATGTATGTCAGACATACCCTTGGATGAGTCCGTGGCATTGCTGTCACAGGACAGAGGTCAGGAGACAGAACAAATACAGGATCACTGTGCAGTAGTGGGCATCTGAATGTCACGGACTAGGGGAGGCTGACCCTGGACAAGGACACCACGAGGGGCTGCAGTGAACTTTTGCGCACACGACTTTCAGCAGCTGAGGAAGGGTCTGGTCAGGCAGTGGAATATCTGATCACAACTGAGGAGGTGGTGGTCTAGGACTGTCTAAGGACTATCTCATGTAATGTTAAGTGTGTGGCGACTTTGGAGAGCACAGGAGAGAGAACAGAGGAGAGAGGAACAGCTAAGACGTGGAGGCCAGAGAGGTGTGAGATAGCTTTTTCCAGAAGTCAGGGGAATTGACAAGTGGGGAAATGGACAGGGGTAAAGGTAGAAATCAGGTATAGCCACCGGCCTTGGCCTCACACCATGGCGGGCACAGGACAAGTTCTTGGTATTATTTGAGCCCAGCCAATGTCACACCCTCCCCAAACTCCCACTCACAAGGAACTTGAGCCAGCCAAACCCCTTCTGCTGTGACAAGAGTAAAGTCTGGCTGACTCACAGGACTCTGCCCCTGGCTCCACCTGGGCAATGGCATGTGGCATGGGAGAGGCAAGTCCTAATGGACAGGTGGGGCAGGTGAGCAGCCAGCACAGTACCAGAGTCACCCACTCCATGACAGACGCAGGAAAGATAACAAACATCATAAGACTCTGGGGTAGTGTTTGGCAGGAACAGCTTCCTGGTTCCCACAAGTAGTAACCATGTCAGTGTCAGTGATTTCCAGGCCCCAGGAAATGCCAGGCAGTTGGGAGAGGAAGAACCTGGGTCACAGAAAAGCCATGGGTGTGGACAGTGTCACCCGAGTAGGAAGAGGCCAGTCTCTGGGTCTGAGGCTGCAGGGCAGCAGGTGTCGAGGACTCGTGGGAGAAAGAGGAGGCAGCACACAGCCCAGCCCTGGCACCCTCAGCATGCTCTCCAGGAAACCAGGGAAAGGGGCATGTTCACGATCCAGATGTGAAGACAGTGCCACCTGTGAGGAAAAGGGGGATGTCAGAGCCCGTGGTGAGGGACTGCTTCCGTTGTTCAAAAGAGAAATTACAAACAGTAAGGGAGGGGAGCATTACAGATTTGATTATAAACCAAGACTTTCTACTGACAACAATCGGGAGGGAAAGAGGAGGGGAAAAAATATGAGCTTTTTCAGGGTGTCCTTATGCCACTTGATGTGTCTGTCCTCCCACTAAAATCATCTCCCAAATCAGCAGACAGCTTGGTTCAGGCCTTAGGAAACAAGGGATGATTGTGAGGACACCATGAGCCTTCCGACCTAGACTACGCTGTTCTCTTCTGAGGCCCATCAGTACATTGTCCAACCTGCAGTGATGGGGGGAGGGGACCGTCCTTCCTAATCCAGGCTGTGCCTGTCTCATCACACTTAGTCCACAGAAACTCTATGACTGTGTGTATGTCCCACACAGCAGGCCATGTGATTCCCTACTACATGCCTGTCCCACAAGTCTCCATGGACTATTTGTATCCTCTTACTTGCTGTGGTATGTCAATAGCTCACCTCGGCTTCTCAGATCATTGGTGTGTCTGACATATACCAGCCGTGGGTGTCTTATGCCTCTCACACACCTTTAGCATTGTGGCTGTGGTATATGCACATCTGGGTTGTACTGGAATGTGAGCATCCCACGTCTGTCACACTATGTCCCTGGTGTAGATGGGAAGTATCCCCAAGATGTGCTGAGGTGTGTCATGATCACACACCTGTCCCACAAGTCCTCCCAGATACGCATGTGCGTTTGTCCAGCCTGGGCTGCAGCGTCCTCGCTGCACACCCATCACATCTGATACCTGAATGTGTCTCCACGTTGTGCCACTGTGTGCTGGCAAAATGTAGTCACACTGTATTTCTAGGTGTGTCACCATCACACATCCCACTGACAAGACCTCAATCAGCCACATGATTATCTGCTTTAGAGAAAACCTAAAAAGGATCAGCATGTAAAGAGTAAGAAAGATGCAAAAAGCCAAATCCAAAATGCCATCAATTGTGATGGACACGTGACTTATCACTTCAACCCAACCAGTAAATAATAAACAGTAAGGGGTACCTATAAGTTAACAACGAACCAAGCCACAACTATAAAAAGCCAAAAAACACATTTCGTACCTGATTAACCTTAGTATTACTGAAAAAACACATTTTTTGAAAAAATTAATGAAATTCAACATATATGACATTTTAAAATATTTTTATTTTGTGTAAAATATCAGCAGTAGGAAAAATGTATACATTTTTGAAAACCGTACTAAAGAAGTTATGCATTAAATTGTATTATGTCTGGGTTTATCAGTAAAATAAATCACTAGTGTGTATAAGAGCACATGAAACAAGAAAGATCATAAATAATGGAAGACTGAGGAGGAGTTCATGGAGCTTCACAAGAGGCTTTTCCACTTTTGTATATATTTGAAAACAGCCATTACAAAAGATAAACTATGCCCTTGTCTCAGTAATTTTATATGCTAAGGAAAACAAATGGATATTTTAAATATGTGAAGTTTAAATCAGTTAAGCTATTTCAGTTATGAATACTGAAACTCTGTCACTCTTTAATCATTTTACTATGTTTTATTATTACCTACATGCTTGATGTTATTTGAAGCTAATAACAGGAGGAAAGAAATAGAATAGTGTACTACTGGTGACTTTTTACTTATGCATGGTCAGTTGGCAATTTGAAATTGGTTGTGGTGGGATTACTTACATCAAGTAAGGTGGCAAACACTAAAAACTAGGGCTTCATTTATGCTATTATTAAACATCTACACTCAGAAGAGTGATGAAAAATGTTAATAATGCTGATAAAACATCAACTTATATATTAAAGGTGGCCATTACATTGTGCACACCACAAAAATAAATCAAAGAAAATGACAGGTTTTGAGTATTCAAAATCAAGGATGTCATTCACATCACCGAATGAATAAAATTCCAAAATATATGTTGTTTCATTGTCTATTTGTCACTAAAACAAAATTAACCAAAAATTCATAACATATAAAACAGGCCAGATACACATTTGCCTCAAGAATTACCTAAGGCTAATAAATAAACACATGAAAAAAAATGCTCAATGAGGTGAATATGTAGGGAAATACATTCAAAAACAGTGTGAGGCCATGACAAACAAATTTAAAAAAATTAACATTAAAACGTGACTCTGCCGTGTATACGCAAAGGAGTAAAGATTGAATTCTCACATACTCTGGGAAGAAATGCAAAAAGGAACCAGCATTTTAGTTTAGTTTGGAAGTTTCTGAAAAGGTTACGTATTCACCTATACCCTGATTTAAACATTGCATTCTGAGTTATTAGTATAAGAGAAATAAAACAAGCATCAATAGGAAGAATTGCACATAAATATTTGCAGCTGCTTTATTTGCAATAGCCAAACTTTGAAAATAACCCAAATGTCCATAAGCAGATGGATGGATAAAGAAAGAATCATATATCCTTAGAAGAAAATGCTACACAGAAGAATGAAATCTGCACATAGGCAACATGTATGAATCTCTAATTACGTAGCATGAATAAAGCCATTAAAAAAAAAGAGAAAACACTCTATAATTAGTATTTGGAAAGTTGAGAAAATGCAGAGCTATCAGTTGTAAATGACTATAAATCAAAAATTGCCTGGAGGATCAGGAACAGATTATAGAAAGGAACAATGAAAATATGTGGGTGAGATAGGTTCATTATTTTGCTTACCTTGATGTCTTCATGGGTTTACACTTAACGTAAATCATTATTGTCTCCACCATCTAATTCCCCCATGCCTTGTTGGGGCAGCCATACCTCAGTGGCAGGAAATATAGGGGAACAATAAAAGCCGTTTCCATCTGAGTTAAGATTGCTGGCTGAAGCTCAAAAGCCACATCTGTGGACAGCAATTGCCCTTCTCTTCATCCTATTTTCATTGTCTATGTAGCAATACCCTTGAGGTAAACAGGCCAGAAAGGCTACAGGAATTCATAATGTCCTTAGATTATTTTCTCTATCTTAAGCTATACAAAATACACAGTTCTGGAGGCCCTGAGATTTCCGTACATGCTGATCCTGCTGAGCCACAGTCACTGGAACATTTGTGGGTACATCTTCAGAAAAGGAACATTCCACCTAGTTTACTGCAGTCTGCTTCACTCCCTATTATTCAACCCAATGTTTCTAAACCAACTATGGCCCCCGCCAGGTCCCTGTAGTTTTATAGCTAGAGACATGAGACTACCGAATTTCACGTTTCAAGAAACAGGCTGGGCACGGTGGCTCAGGCCTGTAATCCCAGCACTCTGGGAGGCCGAGGCGAGCGGATCGTTGGAGCTCAGGAGTTTGAGACCAGCCTGAGCAAGAGCAAGACCCCCATCTCAAAAAAAAAAAAAAAAAAAAAAAAAAACACCGCTTCACTGCAGGACCTGAATAAGGAATTCTCAACATTGCAGGGAATTATGTGATCTCCCCAATGAACAAGAAAAACTTCATGCTGTCTCCAGAAGCAGTGGAAATTCTCACAACTGCCCCCTCCTCAGACTGACCTCTGATCCCACAGACCTCCAGGATCTGGGCAAAAAATTAGCAGAATGCCTTGCAGTCTCTCCCAGGAGGCCTTAGTAACAATGCAAACTAGGCAAAAATGTAGTGAGAACTGTATTTTCACAATGCTGTCCCCACTGGGGCATGCAGAGTGTGGACCCTCACAGAAGTTATTTACTCCTTTAAACTAGTAAAGCCCTAGTATCCTATCGAACTACTTCACATTGAATAACACTTCCAACTTTGAAGGCCTTTATTGTTGCACAAGACAGTAAAATGTGCAATAGGCAGTTCCTGGATTAGTGACTTAGAAAGTGAACAAACTTCATCAGAAGCATCACCTGAGACCAACGATGTCCCTGTAAAAGGCAGTCCATCTCTGCAAACCTCTAGCAGAACTCATATCAGGTGCCAGGGCCAAAACTGGGGTGTTCTCTACACTAAGTAATGAGATAGGAGGAAATGAGAACCACCTAAGAGCTCAGGTTACTCAAGATTTCCTCCAACAAATGCAAGAAGTCTGCCTCCCTGAGCACTTTGGGGTGGTACCTGATGTATACTCTGTGGATCTGCCAGGTGGTAGAGATGAAATGGCTTCAGCTACAGAAGCTAGCAATGAAATGAATCTGGAAAGATCACTATAAAGTTGAGAGACCACAACATAGCTACACATACTTCCCACATACCTCAAACTTGCAGGAAGCCGTACATCCTCGGATATGTAAGATTGCAATCAGAAGAAGGCTCTTCTCAAAGACTAGCCTTCAGTGTCAGCATACTGAGAAAGGAAAAACACATTCATTGCATATCTGAGGCCTCTGCCCTATAGAAATTCGTCATTGTTAAATATAACAAAAAAGTTTGCTATATTCACCGCGCATGAACCTTCTTGTATTGAAAGAGGCCACAGCTTCAATTAAAGCATTTCCCACATTCACTGAACTAATAAGGCCTTTCTCCAGAGTGAACTGTCTTTAGTTGAATAAGGACAGATTTCTGGGGATAGGATTTCTCATATTCACTGCACTCATACGACCTTTCTCCAGTGTGAAATCCCCAATGCAAAAGACAGAGCTTTGGCTGAAAGATTTCCCACACTCACTGATCACATAAGACATTTCATTAGTGACGAATTGTCTCATGCTGCATTAGGTGACATTTGTAGATAAAGGATTTTCCACGTTCACTGCACTTAGAAGGCCTTCTTCAGTGTGAACCCTTTGATGTCGAAGGAGGACAGATAACTGGCAAAAGGATTTTCCACATCTACTGCAACCATAAGGTCTTTCTCCAGTGTGAACTCTTTGATGTCGAACGAGGGCAGATATCTGGCGAAAAGATTTGCTGCACTCACTGCACTCATAAGGTCTTTCCCCAGTGTGAACGGTCCTATGTTCAATGAGGTAGTTTTTGCGGGTAAAAGATTTCCCACATTCACTGCACTCATATGGCCTTTCTCCAGTGTGAACTGTCTTGTGTTGAATGAGGACAGATTTCTGGCGATAGGATTTCCCACATTCACTACACTCATATGGCCTTTCACCAGTGTGAACTCCCAGATGCAGAAGAAGGGCAGAGCTTTGGCTAAAGGATTTCCCACATTCGCTGCACTCATAAGATCTTTCATTAGTGTGAACTGTCTGGTGTCGCATTAGGTGAGATTTGTAAATAAAAGATTTTCCACATTCACTGCAGCCATAAGGCCTTTCTCCAGTGTGAACTCTTTGATGTCGAAGGAGGACAGATAACTGGCAAAAGGATTTTCCACATTCAATGCAGCCATAAGGCCTTTCTCCAGTGTGAACTCTTTGATGTCGAATGAGGGCAGATATCTGGCGAAAAGATTTGCCGCACTCAGGGCACTCATAAGGTCTTTCCCCAGTGTGAACGGTCCTATGTTCAATGAGGTAGTTTTTGCGGGCAAAAGATTTCCCACATTCACTGCACTCATATGGCCTTTCTCCAGTGTGAACTCTCAGATGCTGAAGAAGGGCAGAACTTTGGCTATAGGATTTCCCACATTCACTACACTCATAAGGCCTTTGTCCAGTGTGAACTGTCTGGTGTTGAATGAGGACAGATTTCTGGCGATAAGATTTCCCACATTGACTGCACTCATAAGGCCTTACTCCATCATGAACTGTCTGGTGTCGAATGAGGACAGTTTTGCAACTAAATGATTTCCCACATTCGCTGCACTCATAAGGCCTTGATCTAGTGTGAGCTCTCCTGTGTAGAAAGAGGCCAGAGATATGGCTAAAAAATTTTCCGCATTCACTGCACTCATAAGGCCTTTCTCCAGTGTGAACTCTCTGGTGTTGAATGAGTACAGATTTCTGGCTAAATGATTTCCCACATTCACTGCACTCATAAGGCCTTTCTCCACTGTGAAACCTTTGGTGGCGAATGAGGTAGGTATTGCAACTAAATGATTTCCCACATTCACTGCACTCATAAGGCCTTGCTCTAGTATGGGCTCTCCTGTGACGATAGAGGTTAGTGCTGTGGCTAAAGGATTTTCCACATTCACTGCACTCATATGGCCGTTCTCCAGTGTGAACTCTCAGATGCTGAAGAAGGGCGGAGCTTCGGCTGAAGCATTTCCCACATTCACTGCATTCGTAAGACCTTTCTCCAGTGTGAACTTTCTTGTGTTGAATGAGAACAGATTTCTGGTGAAAGGATTTCCCACACTCATTGCACACATGAGGCCTTTCTCTAGTGTGAACATTTTGGTGTTGAGTAAGTACAGATTTCTCACTAAAAAATTTCACAGATTCAATACACTTGGAAGGCTTTCTTCCAGTGGGAACTCTGTAGTGTCTACTGCCATGTGGCCTCTCACTGTTGGTAATGGCCTGATGCTGGAGAAGGCCTGAGGTGGCTGAAAAGTCTTTTGCAACCTCCTCAAAGCTGAAGAGTTTCCCTGACGCATGAAATCTGCAGTTTTTCTCAAATGAGGCTTGCTCCACGTCCATTGTTAAGACTTTCTCTCCATTATCAAGCTTCTGGAGCCGGTTAAGGTTTGCACTCAACCAGAAACCTCTTGATGTCCCATCCAAGTGTGATTTCTGTCCACAGAATGTGGCTTGCAACTCATCTATGCCAACAGTATCCTTCAGGACTGGGACGCAAGTCTCACAGGGTTGAGTTTTATGGCTGGATGGACCTGCCTTTGGAGTCCTGCCCTGTGACAATTCTTCAAAAACACTCAGTGCAGAAGGTGCCTTGTCATCTGCTGTTCCATACCAACATCCTGAAAAAAGAGAAATGCTGATGAGGTGCAGGTTCAATATGGTAGGAGATAGTACTCCCATCGAAAACGTGTGTCAGATATGCCAAAGAATGAATTCACAGGAATTTTCTCAGGATGAGAAAGTGGATGGCAAACTGAGGAAAGGGCCTCTAAAGCTGACGGAGATGGGGCAGGCCTTATAAGAAGAAAGGCAAAAAGATGAGGCACACTTCAGGGAGGAGAAGCAGGGTCTCCTTCTCACTCCTCTGCCTACAGCCTTCATCAGGACCTAATCTGCTGAGAACATGGACATGCTGAACAAGTTACTGTTGTCCAGGCCCAAGAGAATCCGATGGAAAGCCTGCACCTGGTGTGCAAAGACTATTTAAAAAAAAAGGTAGCAATGAGGTGTGTCCTGTGGAATTGACACCTAATCACTAAGAACACAGGAGAGCTTCATGGTATGATTAGAAAACAGCCATAGTGTCCTGCTCTTCCTTAGTTTTCACTCACCAGGGTCAGTCCTCCTCATAAAGTATCTTGCTATGTCAACCCTGTGAAGCAACCAGGGCCAACCCCCAATTCCAGTTGTGTAATTACGTGGGACCTGCGACATGCAGGCCCTAAACACAAGAACAGAGAGATGAGTGGTCAGCACTGGCACACAACTCAGCACATAACAAACTACATGATAGAAAAGTGTTACAAGAACACCTTGTAGCAAAGTCTTCATGAAAAGCCTATGGCTCAATTAAGAAGTAACCACAGTGCTTGCATTTCTTGACATGGGTAAACTGAGGAAATGCTGGCTAGAAGTAAAATGCACAACCTGGGCACAGAGGTCCCACAGATGCAGAAAGAGTCACCTTGACAGCAAGCGGGCAAGGACAGACCCTTAGGTTGACTGCGAGATTCTTGACTCCCAGACCCTTCCCTGAATGACTGGAAACAGTAGGTGTTAGGGCAGTTTGCAGACTGCATTGCTCAGGGCCATACAGAAAGCTTGGTGCTTTTCCCCAATGGGACATATGCTAGGAAACTGGAGAAGTCAACAGAGCCCAGGGATTGGCTGTGGAATAGACAGAGCTACCTCTGGGTCAGGAAGAAAGATGGACGCCAGCACACTGGGAGGTATATCTAGGCCTTACCTTGGGATTCTATGAGTGCCAAGTTCTCCAGCATCACATTGTGGTACAGTTGCCTCTGAGTCTCATCAAGGAGCTCCCACTCCTCCTGGGAGAAGTAAATGGCCACATCCTCAAAGGTCACAAAATGTTGCTACAATGGAAACAGTTTATTCATCATCAGTATCTCTCCCAGAACCTCAGGTTGATCACCCCATATATCCTTCCCAAGCTCATCCTCCTCGCCAACTCCCTGCCTCACAGAATATAACAGGTGCCAGTGCCACAGATGACCCCTCTGTCCTCACAGTCCCATTGGACACTGTGCCTTCAATCAGCAACAATAGGAAGGTGAGCAAATCTCTGAACCTGGCAAGTAAGAAATCACTGTCTCTTTTGAGGCAAGTCCCCTGGAATCCCCCAGAGGACAGCATTCAAACACAACCAAGATTCATGTTCACACTTAACTCATGCCAGGGACCTTGGAACATGAGTTCACACTCCCTCTGCATGTGCACATCACTATCTCCAACACATGTCTCTCACCCAAGTGTACTCGTACAGCCTCCTCTAGCCTGATCCCACAACATAGGCATCTCCTGTGTAGTGTCATAGGAGACCGCCTTCCTACGTGTAACTCAGTACAAGGCATCCAGAAAGTGCAGGAAAATTGAACAGAATCCAGTATTATCCAGATCTCTGATGTCCCCCACTGTCATAGGCAGTCCCAAACCCTGCTCTGACGCCTCCCAACTTGACTGTGTTCCTTCATTCAACCTCAGCCATCCAGAATCACCTGCAGAATGTCAGAAATGCATGGCGCTTTCCAATTTGTATTGCTCTTAACAGTAACTGCCTTCCTCTCTTGCCAACCTTCATTCAAATCCTTGCTCCAGTGGCTCACTATCCCAGCTTCAGTGACTCTCCCAGATAACTACTTATGCACCCAAACTGATCCACCCACCTGACTGAAACTTCTGGACACAACAAGAGTCATAAGATCCTGATAAGCCCACCTAGCAATAAATAAGCATTAAATCTGGCTTTGGTGTCATCTTCTCTGAATTACTCCTAGGGCTCTACATCCATTTCATGTTCACACATCCCTCAGAAGCCTTGAACACTTGCCAGGTTACCTCTCTCATACACTGTCCCCAGGGCCATTTCTCTCTGTTACCTCTGTTTGAGCCATCAACTGCATCCATCCAGATACCTAAGTGTGAGACTGGCTCCCCTTCCTGGCCTGATATTAACATTATCATCATGACCTGGGTTCCCTCTAGTAAATGGGACCCATATTGTTATGGGCTAAATATTTCTGTCTGCCCCAAATTCCCAGGTTGAAGCACTAACACAATGAAGCCTAATACAATGTGATAGTATTTGTAGATGGAGTCTTTGGATGGTGATTAGATTAGATCAGATCATAAGAGTGGGAACTAGGCCAGGTGTGGTGGCTCACACCTATAACCCTAGCACTTTGGGAGGCCAGGGTGGGAGGATCATTTGAGGCCAATAGTTCAAGAATAGTCTGAGCAAGAGCGAGACCCTGTCTCTACAAAAAGTAGAAAAATTAGCTAGCTGTGATAAAGCAGACCTGTAGTCTCAGCTACTTGGGAGACTGAGGCAAGAGGATCCCTTGAGCCCAGGAGTTTGAGGTTGCTGTGAGCTATGATGATGTCACTATACTCTAACCCCAGCAACAAAGCAAGACCCTGTCTCAAAAAAAAAAAAAAAAAAAAAAAGTGGGAACCTCAAGAGAGGATTAATGTCCTTTTAAAAACAGGAAGAGAGAACTCCCTTGCTCTCTCCACAGCTGCCTCCCAGGAACAGCATATGAGAACGAAGCAAGGCAGCCACCGCACAACAAGAAATGGCCATCCCTAGAAACCAAATCTGCCAGAATCTTGGTCTTGGTCTCCCCAGCCTCCGGAACTGTAAGAAATAAAATTTTGTTGTTTAAGCAAGGTGACTAAGACACAGAGCCCCATCCTGGTCTGCCCACTATCCACCATCTTTTAGAGTAGTGCCAATACTGAAACCCTCTCAAGAGTCCAAAACCCATGTGTCCGCCTGCCCACTTGATATATCCACTCATTTATTCTCTGAAATATCTTCTACCTTTAACATGGACATAACAAACTCCTGACATCCTTAATTAAAAATAATACTTCTACCTACTCACCCCTCCTATGAGATGGGGCTTCTATCCTTCTAGCTGCTAAACCCAAAACCCTTTTGCAGTCACCTCTTTTTCTTTCTCAGCTTCAATATCAGAAAATCAGAGCATACCTCCAATCCAGAATGCAACTATTTCTACCATGTCACAGCCACCACTGTGGTCCATACAATCTATGGTCACCTGGAGTACTGCAGTAGCCTCCTCCCTGGTCTTGCTACCACCTCCCTCACACTCATATTCTGTTCTTCGTGCTAACCCTAGGGAGCCTGACGAGACCTGGGTTAGATTACCTCCCTCCTGTGCTCCAAATCTCCCATTCTCCTGTCACCTCCACAATAGACTCCAACATCCAACAGAGCCATTTGAATTCTGACTCTTATACCCCTGATCCAATCAAAAAGAAAGGAGACTTATGGTTCCTTGAACCAGCTCAACCTCACTTCCAAGCACCTCCAAACACCAGTATCTATACCTGGCACAAACTTCCACATCTTGGCCCGTTGTTTGTGAGCAATAAGAACTACTACATACAGACTCCAGCCTAGATGAGAATCATGTGCTTAATCCCTTCGGGGTCCTCAGGCCCAATGCCAGGAAGTGTGGCAAGTTAAGAGTCCCGAGACACCCCAGTTCCAGAGACCACACTGCTGGGGTGAGTAAGGTTATGGACATCCTCCATTCACCTTTGTAGGGCTCTGTAAGCACTTCTGTACTAGTGGCAATCTGGGAGAATTGTTCTGAGAGGCAGGTGACAAGAGTGGGGCTCCATGGGCTCTGGGCTTCCCTGTCGCCCGGTCCAACACTAAAGACAGGTGACCTGAGATGACTACATTATATCTGGGTCTCACTCCTTGGTGCTTTTACCAGCTATGTGACCTTGTAAAAGGACTAAATCCCTATGTGCCGTCTATTATCATTCCCCTTCCACCGTGTTCCTCTAAACAGCTGTAGTAAAACTTTTAAAGGTGTAATTGAAGCCGTGTCCCTCTTCTGTTCACAACGCTATGGCTCCTAGTCTTCTAAAAAAAATGGCAGTGGGCCAATCCAGGCGTGAGGCCGCCTCACATTCTTTGTCCCCTCCACACACAAAGCCATCCTGGGTTTCCGGAACCCTCCCGGCTCAGTCGCACCTCCAAGCCTTTCTACGAGCCGGTCCCCAAGCCTGTCACACTCTCTAACAGCCCGTCACAATGGGTGTTAGAAATAGGGACCCCGCCCACGAGCGCTTCACTGTCCCGGACACTGGGGCCTGGGCCAGGGACGTGAGCAGGCGCCCTTCACTCCAGGTTTCAGGAGTTGGGTGAAGATGAGGACGGGCGAGGCCCGAAGGACGCTGCACTTACCTGAGCCGGGTCCCTCAGCGCAGCTGCCGCCATCGGACTCCGTGGGCTGAGCGAGGCCTGGAGCGCCGAACGATCCGGTGGGGACCCAGGCAAAGCCGTCACCACTGTCGCGGACCTTCAGATATCCTGATGTGCCGCGGTGACGACTCTTCTCTACTCGTGCCTCCCCGTTCCCGACACCTCAATCTAGTTCCAGGGCCGGCGTAACGACCAAAGACCAGCGACAACGTCCGCCACGAGGAGGAAGCCGGAAGTCCCGCCCCAACAGAGTTGGGACAAACTGAAATGCCCGTTCCTCGTCCCTCATTGGCTCAACGCCAAGGGCGGCTGGCGCACAGATCTCTGGGTAATGTAGTTCTCACTTCTCCCTAGGCCCAGCAGAGGTCGCTCTTCGCCTGGACCAGCAGGAGGAATGGTCACGTGGTGTGGGGGTGAGCGTGGCGGGAAGCCTGGGAAATGGAGTCACCACCTCCAAAAGCTGGGGAGGAGCTTCGCTTCTTTTTAAGGCACCCTACAGGGATTTTGGGGGAGTGTCGTGAGCAAATAATTGGTTTGAGATATATTATTTCAAGCTCTTTGAAATGCATCTCCCAGAGGCTAAAAGTGTTTAATATTATTTCAGGTGCTCCCAATGACTATAAATCCTAGAGGGCATATCATCTCAAAGAGGCATTTAAACGTAAAATGTGTCCGCTTTTAGCGGGAACCTGATAAGCATTATCTTCTTTATCTTCAGCTGTGTGTAGGGTGGAACGTTAGAGTCAGCTTTGCGAGTTTCAGTATGCTGAGTAAAGAATAAGAGAAAATGACTCCACACGGAGTCCAGGACGAGAAAGACGGCAGACATTTGTATAGATGGCATTCAGGCAGGACGATAGTTTAGTTCTGCTTATGGTTCCCACATATTAATAAAATAGCTCTTGGTAGTCAGTGATTATGTATAACCCCTTGAAGAATTGTGTGTGTGTGTGTGTGTGTGTTTGTGTGTACAAACATTAATACACACACTATTTCTTACTTCATATTCTTAAATCAATTCCTTTTAAGAATCTGAAAACTATTAGAAAAGAAGTGCTACATAGCCTGTGTCATTTTGGAATAGGACAGTGTCTGTAGTGCTCACAGTTGGACGCTTGTGCAGAGGGAACAACAGAATGCCGAGATAAAGGTTTAACGCACCAAGATCTCCTCTCTTTGAGGGAAAATGATGATGATTTCTACTGTTAGTACAGGAACAGTGTTTGCATGGGGAGTCGAGATTATCTCAGAAAAACAGCCAGAACCTATAACACACAAACACATTGAACATGATTATTTGTTTCAAAATCTATTTCTCAACATGAAGCTTTGTTTACAAATGGCACGTTGCAGCTAAATTTTTTATGACAACCATAGTTGGATAAAATATACAGCTCCTAATCAAATTTGTAAAATTTTACATCAGCTGATGTATAGTCCTGTGAGATTTTCAAACTGAAGTCAGATTTTATCCACTAACTTACATTTATTGTTATGTTTTTGATGTAAGCATCATGAAAATTATATAATTTCATAAAAATGTAACGTGATTAGTTATAATTTTGATTATGTTAAATATTTTCTAAAGTTATATTTGTATGAATGTCATTAACGTGCATGTCCTAAAGATTATATAAAATTTATAGAAGTCTCGTGGCTTTGATGTGATGCTGTCAGTCATATTTCTGGTTGTTATCTAAACATGCTTCATGTAATGGAAATAACCAAATATCCTTGCCAATTGGGAGCTTTCATAAGATTTTAATTGCAGCTATGTTTTTGTCATTCGCAGTTATTGTTTTGAGTTCTTCTCTTAAATCATTTCCAATCAATAAAGTCCAAAATTGCTTTTGATGGAAAAGACTCTATTCTTCAGCGCATATTTCTGATAACTTAAGATCAATGGAATAAGTAAATCTTCCAGAATTCTAATAAAAATTGATGCATTGCTGAAGATTGCTAAGTCAACATCAAATAGAACAAGAATTACATGAGATTGAATTAATGGAGGACTAAAATATATACATAATTTTAGTATATATATGTATATATATTTTTTGAGATGGAGTCTTGCTCTGTCACCTGGGCTAGAGTGCCGTGGTATCAGCCTAGTTGACAGCAACCTCATACTCCTGGGCTCAAGCAATTCTCCTGCCTCAGCCTCCCGAATAGCTGGGGTTACAGGCATGTACCACCACGCCAGGATAATTTTTCTATTTTTACTAGAGATGGGGTCTTGCTCTTGCTCACCCTGGTCTTGAGCTCCTGACTTCAAGCGATCCCCCCTGCCTTGGCCTTCCAGAGTGCTAGGATTACAGGTGTGAGCTGCCGCACCTGACCTAAAATGATAATTTTGACTTTTTGTTGGAAACATCTCTGATTATTTTTACATTTTGTTTCCCCAAATCAAGAAAGTGTTTTTTTTTAAAATTTTGAGCTATTTATATAGTACAATAATTGAGTAAAATATACTTTTGTGAACAAAATTGTAACATTTACCTTTCTTTCTACCTAAATTCTCCAGATTTGGGAAACTATTCATCAATAGCTAAGGTCAAAATAATGGTCACTGAGTGACCGGAGATAATTTATTATTCAGGAGAATAACATGTAGCCTCATGTGAAAACCAACCTCATATTGCTAGCAATCCCTCATGTTGCTATAGCCCACCTATAATAACAAGGTTCTTTCCACCTGTTGAGGGACATGACTTTCTTGGAAAGAGCCTTCCCTGTGCAGAGTAATGAATACTGTCTATCACTGTAATCTAAATAAAGATTGATCATCAAAGCTTCCATGGAAAGTTTTGTTTTCTTTTTTTTTTTTTAATTGAAGGGGTAAATGATAACCTACAGGTCAAATCTGGCAGTTTACTTTAAAAGTAAAAAGGCTTCCAAATTAACCCACAGGGGGGCAGTGTTGTGATTCATAGTGACATCCTGCCCCTGAGTTAAGAATCTTACCATGATTTCCTGAAATTATTGACATACTGATTAATGTATTACCTACTGACACTGGAAAGGATGTTGATTTATTCCTGAAACATGAAGTTTTACTGGTTGTCCTGCAGGTAGACATTTTAGCTTGTATGTTGTAATCTGTAGCCAATGATTGTAACCTCTGTGTTGTAACTTCCAATGCAAGGGACGACTCTGGTATGAGGGGTCTTCCTCTCTTCTTCTAAACTTTCCTAAAAAGTCTTTCAACTTGTAAAGACTTTGGAACATGCCCAACTTTTTAGTGTGTCTCGCCAGGTTGGTGCTCACTTTTGTCTTCCAATAAAGCTTTGTCGAATTATTTATTTCTCAACAGCCTTAATTTTGGTCAAAAGTTGCGTGTTCTATGTTTATGTAAACTCAACTGTATTTTAGATTATTAGATGTCAAAATTTTTAAATGAAAATTCAATTTTGATTTAAAAAGTCATCAGGGAACTGCAGAATTATACTTTCAGATATAGATAAGAATTTGTAGAATGACTCAGTATTAAGTTAATAAACTTAATGGTATTAAAAGGCACTTTGCTTTAGTAAAAAATGATAAATAAAAGGGGAAATGAACTTTAAGTTTCTTGAAAATTTCCTTTTGGTAAAAGCTGGCAATACTTCATAAAAAATTATTTTACCACATTTATTTCCTCAATCTAACTAATCAATATTGAAAATACATTATATTTAACCACTATTAAGAAAAACAATTTTTAAAAACTATAATAAAAGAGTTGTAGAATGTATATTTTAATAAAAGAAAGAAATTTATTTTAATTGAATATTCATTATCTTATAATCACAAGCAATGCTGATTATTTCACTTCTAATTCAATTTTCTGAAAACTTTTGCCCCTCCTCTGACATGCTTGGATCATGATTGAATCCACCAGTATTTGCACTGTTTTGTAAATGGGCAAGTAAGTGCCTTTTGTGGATTCTTTAAGGATCATTGCAACATACCTTCAGAAATCAGACTCAGAGAAGGATATGAAATTAAAGGATTTATTGTGCTCACAAGTCTTGGAAAAAGGAGGCACAGCACACCATAGAGGGGACCATATGATTGGAGTTTCCAGGGAGCAGACTTAATCAAGTGGATTGAAGCCTGAATAGTGGGTGGGCCCATTGGCAAGTGCCTCTATTGCTGGTCGGTGTGGAGTATACAAGCAAAAGGTATGGGGATATTTTACTGGTGGTTCGAATGTCACCAGGTCACAGTAGGGGGAGGGCAAGAAGGGGAACTTGTGGCAGAAAGCAACTTTATCACACTGGTGCATGTGGTCACCCGGGCATGGTGCTCACAGCCTGTTTATGGGAATGTTGAGGCATCAGAAAATGTGAAATTTTAAAATTTCACGACACTTGCTCCAAGGAGCCTCTATTCCCCGTTTCATTCCTTGCCATTTGCCCCACTACCCACTCTACTCCCAACATTCTGAACTTGTTTCTGTTTTTGAACTCTTCACGTGCCTTCTGAACCCAGAGAATACCCAGGGAGTATAAATTTCCTCTTCACTTTAAATCTCTTTCAACCACTTTGATTAGAAAATAACATATAAATCTGATTACGATGAATGTCTTCAAGAACAAATAGATTATGAAGACAATTGAGAAAACTGAGCATTGGCAATATATTTTATGATGCCTTAAATATTTTGTTTGATAAAGTTATAAAGACTACGTAAGAGAGCTCTTATGTTAGGAAGAGATGCAGCATTGAATGACAAGATGTGCAAATTGTAAATAAAACAATCCAGAAATGTGTATGGGAATAGTTAAAGTAAGAACAGGCATGAAATGATCAATAATGATGGAAGATTGAGGAAGGGTTCACTGGGCTTACTAACACAGTCCTTTCCATGTGTGTACATACTTGAAAACACCCATGTGAAGGGACAGAACATGTCTTTGTATCTTGTACCTATTTCATGTTCACAGGGAATGGATTGCAAAGGGCAGGTGGAAACTTTTGATTCAGGGACTTAAGTATATATCAAAATAGAAACTGCATGTTTTAAATATACACAATTTATTGTAAAGCACTACTTCACTTAAGCTACTTTAAAAAGCACAGATAATACTCAAAAGTTGTCACTTCTTCATTATTTTACTGTTTTACGCTTACATATATATTGTTCTGTGATGAGCAGGTATATGCAAACTTATCCCCAAAGGCCAAGGGAGCTGAGAGGCCATAGAAAGAGGCTGACAAATCCAGTTTCTCAGAAACATTTAATAGACTTACAAACAGAAGCCATGTCTTGTGCAGCCACAAGATGATGGATTCCTGCACTCGTCCTCCAGAAAGTATCCTTTATGTACCAAACTTTCAGGGTAAAATGTGCAATGCTCACATCTTCAGGCTTTTTTGCCATGACTCATGATCATTGGAGAGGTTAGATAAGCATCTTTAGGGGGGGAGGGGTTATGTATGCTACAGGCATTGTTTATAAGGACCTTGGTGCAGATCATGCGTCATGATGGTGGTATTTTGGTTAAAGATGGCATTACTCTCACCATGCAGTAAGCTGTTTTCCTACATATACATTAGGAAATTTGTGGCTATTGTATCCGTATGGTGAAAATACAATGGTGAGCTGCTGCTAATCTCTTCCCAACTCATGTTCAATGACATCATTTTGACAACTTGGAATTGGCTATGGTGGGAGTATTTTACAAGGAAATTGACAAATTCTAAAAACTAGGGCTTATTTACTTTATTGAATTATTAGACCTAAGAAGGTAATGGAAAATATGTTAAATAATGAAGATAACACTTAAAATATATAGTGGCTGTGACTGTTACACTGTGAATATCCCAGTTTTCAAAAACAATTTTTCCATTTAGCAAAGAAGTGCATCACATTACTGAAGAGTAAGTTCCAACATGTCTTTGTTATACATGTCTTTCTGTTTATTAACGAAAAGTGAAAGATCACCAACATCCACTTAAAAATAGGCAAAAGACATTAACATTTTTTCAAAGAAGATATACAGGTACCAAGTAAACCCATGAAAAAATGTTCAATAACGTATCAGAAAAATGTAATCAAAATCACAGAGAGACGCCATTATAAAGCTATTAAAACAACTACAATTAAAAAGACTGACAATACCAAGTATTGGCAAGAATGTAAAGAAACAAGAAGGCTCACATACTGTTGGTGGGAATGCAAATGGGCACAGTTTAGACCACAGTTTGGCAGTTCACATATACTGTAGTATTGGCACAGGAGAAACAAAACACATATATGCATATTAGGAATTCTATGCCTATGTTCATAGTAGCATTATTTGTAACAGCCCAAAACTGGAAACAACCCAACTGCCCATTAAGAAATGAACAGATAAACAAATTATGAGATATACACAGAATAGAATACTCAGCAATAAAAAGAATGAACTATTCACCTAAGCGATATTTATGAATCTTAAAATAATTATGCAGTGTGAAAAACATCAGCAAAAAAAAAGGAGTAAACATTCTATGATTCCATTCACATAAAATTCTAGAAAAACACAAATTATTCCCTTCTGAATGAAAGTAAATCACTGGATGCTTGCAGTCTGGGGGAGTGCAGGCAGCTTACAAAAGGGCACAAGGTGAATCATGGGTATGTTTATGATCATGATTATGATGATTTCATGAGTTTAAATGACAAAATTCTTAAATTATACACCATAAACACATATAAACTGTTGTACATTACTTATACATCAAGAAGGTTTGTAAAACATGGTTCAAATATCTGATCTCCCACTTTTGGGAAACCAGAAGCCTTGGCAACCCCATGTTGACTGCCTTATCTCTTTCCTCATTTCTAGACAAGGGCAAGAAAATAGTGGCATCCATCAGTGCAGAAAATATTAGCAATGAAGGCTGTTGCAATTTGAGACAATAGCAACACCGGCGGAATCACAAAAGCTACATTCCTAACCTACAGAATCTCCATTATCTCTATCCTCATTTTCCTGCCTCCACAGCAATGGACTTCAGGTGAACAACCCAGAAAGTCAAGAATCCACAAAACCTTTAGATTATTTTAGCTGACAGTGACCTCAGCTACTGGACATAGATTTCTAGGTCCTGTGACTGCTCACAGCCAGTCACTGGAAGATTTGTGAATGCACTTTTATGAGATGCACATTCCATCTGGTTTGCTGCAGGGTCCTCCACACCCAGTATTTGTATCAAATATGGCTCACACCTGACTCTCATTGTCTTCTGAGTGACATCAGCCTACAGAATGATTGATATCAGGGCACATCTCCTTGAATAACCTCGTGAAAAGCTTCTCGACAGCGTTGGGCATTATATGACATCCTCTGGGAACAATGAAACAATTTCATCCTACCCACGTGCACAGGAACTTGTCATAACTGACCTCTCCTAGGATGATCTCTAGTCTCACAGAAAGTATGAGGATCCAAGCCACAAATTAGGTCAACAGAATCCTTGCATTTTTGTCCTAGGAGATTTTGGGCAGCAAAGCAAATTTGACCAAAACCAGAACAAGAACTACCATCATTTTACTTTTCCTACAGAGGTGCACAAAGTTGAGACGCCCACAAAAGCTGTCCATTCCTTCATACAGAATCTCTTTTCCACTCACTCCATGCAGTAAACAAACCCCCAAGATTACAGGTAGATTTAACAATAAGGCCTTTATTAGCACACAAAGCAAAGCAATGTGAGGCAGCCAGTTACCAGGTGGTGACTCAGAGGCTGGAAAAATAACCAAATGTCATGTGAGACCAAGAATTTCCATGAAGGGAAACCTTCCACATTAGCTTTTTTTTTTTTTTTGAGACAGAGTCTCACTCTCTTGCCTGGGGTGAGTGCTGTGGCGTCAGCCTAGTTCACAGCAACCTCAAACTCCTGGGCTCGAGCAATCCTACTGTCTCAGCCTCCCGAGTAGCTGGGACTACAGGCATGTGCCACCATGCCCGGCTAATTTTTTTTTTCTATATATATTTTTAGCTGTCCAATTAATTTCTTTCTATTTTTTTGGTAGAGATGGGGTCTCGCTCTTGCTCAGGCTGGTCTCGAACTCCTGAGCTCAAACGATCCGCCCGCCTCAGCCTCCCAGAGTGCTAGGATTACAGGCATGAGCCACCGCGCCCGGCCTCCACATTAGCCTTTAGCAGAACCCCGGCTGGATTCAACTGGCCAAAACTAGGTCAGATGTAGGCTTTAATCAGCCCGAAAAAAGAATGAATTCCCCCTAAAAGCTCAGACTGTTCAAGATTTCCTCTGGGGAATGAGCACAGAAGCTTGCCATGCCTTGGCATGTCAGAGTGACCAATGCCCACTGTGCAAGGTGGTAGAGGGGAGACGGCTTCTACCAGAGAAACTGACAGTGATTTAACTGTGGCAAGGGCCTCAGGCAGTTTAGAATAAGCAGAGCAGCTCCTGTAAGCCTCACACACACCTGGACCTCATGGGGAACCTCATCCCTATGAAGGTTTGGAAATATGAGGTTGAATTTCAGGCAGATGGCTCCCACACAAAGGCTCTGTAGTGCTGTAATACTAAAGAGACAGCACCTTCCCTGCGGGTCTAAAGCCTTTCGCAAGTGTGGAGTTTCAGGAGCTAAACAATGTTAGACCTTGAGTTAAAGGCTTTTCTACATGTGCTACACTGATGAGCCCTCTACATGTTGTGACATTTTTGGTGGTGAATCAGGCTGGAGCACTGGCTAAAGGAATTCCCACATTTATCACACTCATAAGGCCTTTCTCCAGTGTGAACCACCTGGTGTTGAATGAGGCCAGACTTTTGGCTAAAGGACTTTCCACATTGGCCACACTCATAAGGCCTAGCTCCAGTATGAATTCTCCGGTGTTGAATTAGGATGGAACTCTGACTAAAAGATTTCCCACATTCACCACACTTATAAGGCCTTTCTCCAGTGTGAACTCTCTGGTGTTTAATGAGTGTGGCTTTTTGGCTAAAGGATTTCCCACACTGGCCACACTCATAAGGCTTTGCTCCAGTGTGGATTCTTTGGTGTTGATTAAGAATGGCACTTTGACTAAATGAATTCCCACATTCACCACATTTATAAGGCCTTTCTCCAGTGTGAACTCTTTGGTGTTTAACAAGCGTGGCTCTTTGGCTAAAGGATTTACCACACTGGCTACACTCATAAGGCCTTGCTCCAGTGTGAATTTTCTGATGGTCAACAAGGCTGGAGTTTTGTCTAAAGAATTTTCCACATTCACTGCACTCATAAGGTCTTTCTCCAGTGTGGATTCTCCGGTGGTCATTGAGGTGGGAGGTCTGGCTAAAGAATTTACCACATTCGCTGCACTCCCAAGGCCTTTCTCCAGTGTGGACTCTCTGGTGCTGAACAAGTGAGTACTTGCCACGGAAGGTTTTCCAACATTTGCTACACTCATAAAGCTTTTTTCCAGTGTAGACTCTTGTGCGGTGAACAGAGCTCTGTTTGTGCCTGGAAGCTTTCCCACATTTGCCCGACTTGTCATGACTTTTTTGACTGTGAATGTCTTCCCCACACTCAGTGATTTTGCTGGGCTCCTCACCTTTGGGAAAGGCCAGGGACCTCAAAAGCTCCAACATGGCTGGGAGGTCCTTCCCAACCTCCCAACTAGGGAAGGGCTTCCCTGACACATAGAGTAGGCAGTGCTTCGCATAGGAGGCTTTGTCCGTGTCCCTCTTTAAGGGCTTTTTTGCAGCATGATGCTTCTGGTGCTGATGATGGTTTGCACAAGCTCCAACCATGTGTGGTTTCTGCCCAGGGAGATCAGCCAGAAGCAAAATACCTTTTAGGATTGGGACACACATCTCACAGGGTTGAGTCATCTGAGTGGACAGACCTGTCTTAGACTGTGACACTCCTACAGAAACATTCTGTTCAGAAGGTGTCTCTTCATCCTCTGTTCCATGACTACAACCTGAAAACAGAGAATGGCTGATGAAATGCATGTCGACTATGCTGAGTGGGAAGCCTCATTACACACACACCAAAAGAATGATCCTATGGGTTTGTTCTGAGGATAAGGGAGCTGGGGGCAAGTTGAGCAGGGGGTTGCTTGGCAATACTGGGCCTCTGAAGATCACAGAATTGGAGAAGCCTCACCAGATGAAGGACACAAGGCTGGGATGGAGCAAAAGGAGAGGCAATGTCTCCAAATCATTCCTCTACCAATAGCCTCAAAAGTTTTCCTTGAGTAGTCCCCAAATCCCTAAAACTCACCACAGTCTTCAGCAGGAGCCTATCTTCTGGTGACACCTGCATGCTGTGCAGAGGTTGGTTATGCCCCAGCCCAGTACAATCCAATTGAAACTGAATAGCAAATGTTCAGGTTCATATAATTACATGCATACTTCATGAGGCATTATGTGTCAATATTGGAAAACACTGCAGAGGACCAGGTGATACATGGAGGCCAGAAAGGTGGAGGTAGCCAGATCACAGACGTCACAGATAAAATGGTAAGACAGAAAAGTATCAAGTATGGGGAAGAAAATGTACGAATGAGGTCTGGCCAGTGGTGTGTGCACTCAAATAGTGTAAACAAAGGGCAGGTTCCTTACATGATTTGAAAATAGCCCAGATATCATGCCTTCCCCTAGTTGCCCAGGCCTTCTCTGAAATCATGTTCACCCTATGAAGAACCAGGTTCCTCCCCATAGCCTAAGTTGTCTAAGTACGTGGGACCTGTGTGAATCAAGTCCTATAGTAAAGACAGAACATGTGATCAGTCAGCACTGACACAGAGCAACTCGGCAAGTAATAGCCCACAGGAAAGAAAACTAAAAACCTAGAAGGAAGAGTGGGTAAGAACAGCCCACGATTCCCGTAAGTATAGACCATGACAATGCCTGCAATCATGACACTGGTAGGCACAAGAAAATGTCAGCTTGCAGAGGTGGGGGAACTTGGGACACAAGGTGTCATGAATCTGGACACAGTCACCCAGCCAAGAGAGGGCAAGTAAGAGGAGATCCATTCACCTGACTGCAAGACACCTGCCTCCCAGACCACCTACAGCAGCAGGTGTTAGGGCTGCTGATGGAGAAGGATGCTTGGGGCAACACACACAGCTCAGTACTGGCACCCACAGCACACATCCTAAGTAAGTGGTTAAGTCAACAGAGTCCAAGGTCTGGCTAGGGAAAGGGTGAAGCTGTCTTGGGGAAAAGAAGACAGACAGAGACCAGGATGTTGGGGTTGGTGCAAGGGCCTTACCTAGTGAGGCTACAAGTGCAAAGTTCTCCAGCATCACTTCAAGGTACAGGAGCCTCTGAGCCTCATCAAGAAGTCCCCACTCTTCCTGTGAGAAGTAAATGGCGACGTCTTCAAAGGTCACATAGCCCTGTCAGGATAGGGACAGGTCACTCCACAATCAAGTTCATCTACCCACTCATTCATCCCCTGCTCCCTCTCTTTCCCACATGCCTGCCTCAGAGGAAATACAGACCTGGATGCCACTGATGCGACCATGCTCTCATGGTCCCAATGATCACTGTGCGCTCCCCCAACATCACCTGGCAGGTAGGCAGGGAAATACCATCTAAACTTTGGGCCTAGCATGTAGGGTCATATCCCCTCTTGTCAGGCAGTTCCCCAGGAGTCTTCCAGATGGTGAGGGATACAACCAAATATGGGTTCATCTTTCACCCTAATGTCCTCAATGCCAGGAGCCCGAGTCCATCAATTCACACTCCCTTTCCATGTGCACATCACTCTTTGGACCACACTCTCACAGCCACCTCTACCCGACTGCCCCCACACCATAGGCATCTTCTTGGTCTTCCTACATGTTACTTAGCACATGGCATGCAGAAAGCGTTTGGCAAACTCAGACAGAGTTCAATGCTATCCAAACCTCTGATGGTTCCTACTGTCAGAGACAGCCCTCATCCTGCTCTGAAGGCTCCCCTGCCTGTTCCTTGCCTCAACCTCAGCCACCAAGAATCACCTGGGCCCATGGCCCTCTTGTGCTGCACTTGATGTCCTCTCATCAGTCACAGCCTTTCTCTCACCTCTTAACTGTCATTCAAAATCAGTGGCCTCAGTGGCTCTCCACCCCAGACCCACTGACTCATACAGATGAACACTTGTGCTCCTAAACCTATCCGCCCACTTTACCAAAACCCGCATCTCCCCCTGCTCACCCCTCCCCACCCCACGCAATATCCTGGTGAGCCTGTAGCATGATGAGTAAGCATTAGTCCCGGTGTCTTAGTTTATGTTGCTATAACAAAATACCATAAGCTGGGTGGCTAATCAATGGCAGAAAATTATTTCTCACAGATCTGGAGGCTGGAAGTACAAGATGAGAGTGTCAGCACGCTCAGGTTCTGGTAGGGCTCTCTTCTAGGTTGCAGACTACTGACTTCTTGTATCCTCATATGGTGGAAAGAGCACTAATTAGTTCCCTGGCCTCTTCCTTTAACGTCACTCACTAATCTCATTCGTGAGGGCTCCACCTTCATGACCTGATTACCTCCCAAAGGTTCCACTTTCAGATACCATCACACTGGAATTAGGGTTTAAGCATATGAATTTTGCAGGGACACAGTCCATCACACCTGGTCTCAGTGTCACCTTCTACCAATTATTCCTATGTCTCCACGTCTGTCTTATATCCCTAAGGCACTGGAAACCGTGATCACCTGCTACATTATCCTCTTTCTTACACCTTTCCCATGGCCACTGCTCTCCCACAACTGTTTATGATGCTCTCTACCTCTACCCAGGTGTCCAGTTATGAGACCCAGTGATAGTTCCCACCTTTCCTTTCCTGGGCTGTGAACAGCATTACTTTCCTGACCAAGATTCCCACTCCTAATTGAGACCCACGACTATACCCTGTGTCAAACACTGGCCACCACCTTTTGGATTTCTACATCTTAAACTACTCCCCAGAATGCCAGACCTATGTGCCCAGCTATCCACTTGATGTCTCTTTAACTGTGCTTGAAATATCTCAGACTAGAAAAACAGCTAAAAACAAAACTTCCGCTATCCCCAGTGAAAATTAACCATACTACCAATTTTACATTCTAGTGCTTCCAAATGCTAAACCTAAAAAGCCTGGAGTAATGCTTGACTACTACTTTTCCCTGTCTTCCCCCCAAAATCTGAAAATTCAGGTAGCCCTAATTAAAAAACTGATCCAGAATCCAACTTCTTCCACCTCCACAGCCACCACACTGGTCCAGCCACTATCAACATTCACCTAAACTATTGTAGTAGCCTCCTCCCCGGTTTTCTTACTGCCTCCCTCACAACCCACAGAGTATCCTCGATGCTCTGGTTAAAAGGGAGCCTGATGAGACCAGTGTCAGATAACGTCCGTCTTCTTCTCTAAACCTTCCATTGCTCCTATCACCTACAGAATAGATGGCCAATTTTTCGGAGCCATTCCAAACCTGAATCCTGTCCTGTTGCTCCCAGTTCCCACAAGAGAGAAAGGAGACCTAGATTTCCCTGAACCAGCTCGGCCTCACCTCCAGGCATTTGCGCGTTCTGGTACCTATACACAGGATGATCTTTCATACTTCACTCCGCCATCTGTCAGCAATAGGAACTACTAAAAATAACCCCCAACCTAGAATCAGGATCCCAGGTTAAAGGTTCTTAGGCCCAAGGACTAGATGAGGGGTAAAAGAGATCCAAGAAAAAAACTGCAGGATGGGGTCAGGACTAGTGAGAGCCTGGGACATGCTCCACTCACCTTTGTGAGGTCCATAGGTGCTTCCGTAGTCTTGGGAACCTGTGGAAAGAGGAAGGCCATGAGAGGCACGTGACCATGGCAGAGGTCCGCGGATTGAGGCATCCCCGGACCCCTGTCCACGCCAGAGCCAGGTGACCTGGAGATGCTTGCATTATTTCTGAGCCTCGGTGTTCCAGTCCTCAGCGCTGCAAACTCTCAGCAGCTGTGGGACGTCGCACAAGGACTCGATCTCCCTGTGCCTCAGTGTTACCCGTTCTAGACTGTTCTAATTTCCGAGCAGCTTTCGGAAAACTTTGAAAAGCTTAACTCTGACCAAGTGCCTCTTCTGCGCACGACCCTGCATGGCTCCCGGCGTCCTGAGAACGAAGGTAAAACTCGCTTCGGCATTCCAAGCAGGAATGCCCCTGACTCAGTCTCCACGATTTACATTACGCCGGTCCCTCTGCCCGTCACACTCTCCCAGACCTCATCACACTGACTCTGGAAATAGGGACCCCGCCCACGAGGCCCCGCTGTACTGGGCTCGGGGATCCCGAGTACGGAGACCCGAGAAGGTCCCCTTAACTGCGGCTTTAGAATTTGGGTGAGGTGAAGGCGCGTGAGGCCCAGAGGACGCAGCACTTGCCTCTGCCGGGTCCCTCAGCGGGGCCGCCGCCATCGGTCTGTGGGCGACTCGGCGTCAGGAGCTGCCGGCGACCCTCGCGGGAACCCGGGCGCCGCCGTCGCCCGTCAGGTCGGCCGCCCTGCAGCGGGGAGGACTCTTTCCCGCGCCCTCCGGCTCTGTCCCTCCGGCCGAACAAAGCGCTGCCGGCTCCGGCGGCGCGGACCCGCGCGGGGCTAAAGTGACCCCCACTTGAGCGCTGCCCTGACCCTGAGCTCCAAACGCGGAAACGACCCTTTTCCGAGCGCTCATTGGCTCAGCGGCTCCGCCGCTGCGCAGAGTCTTCTGGGAAATGTAGTTCCGCGTTCGCGGCGGCGGGAAAGGACGCCGCAGCCGAATCTCCCGGAACAAAGCCCCGCGGGGGGCGCGGGAAGGGGCGGAGCCCACTGCCGCGGGTGGGTGGGGCCGGGGCTTGGCTGCTTTTTAAAGGGCAGATTTCGGGGAGGCTTGTCTGCCGCTGACCACCAGAGTGATGGCCCGAGGGACGCTGCTCAGAAGCTCCCAGAAGTGACGCAACCGCCCCAAAGGCTGCGGACCCACGTGGAGACGCCACCCCACAGGGGCGCCCGGACTCGAAGCGAC
>RJWJ010010066.1:32072-47995 GCA_004363605.1 Indri indri | reverse complement strand
TTAGGAAAGTACACTATGCCTATAATATATTGTTATATTAAAAATCTGCAGTGAAATTAATTTCATGTATCAAAAAAAATCAAACAGTAGAAGATTATTTTGAAATTTGGTTACAATTGATTCATTTTATTGAAAGAGGTAATTCCCTTGCGCCAGAAACCTCAGAAACTGCTCTCTTTTGTGTACTAAGCGTACTTTTCTGTCTGAATATATTGATTATCTTTATCTTCTCTCATTTGTTGGTGCTTTTGAGATATGCTTCACTTTGTTCTCATTTTTAAAAATATCCATTTGCTGCCATAATTCCAGTTTTTTCATTTTTTTAAATTTAAAACATTATTTGATGGTTATCTTACTAGATTATTTTAAACATCTAAAATAACCATCTCACAATGACTATGACACACACAAAAGCTCCCATTCTCATGACCTGTATTTTAGGTATAGCTAATCAAACTGCATGCCAAAACTACTTTATATTGTTATTTTCTTTCTTTCAGAGAAAGAGTACATTCATTGCTTATCATCATTAAAAATGATAACGAACATAAAAAATTGCATTCATGAACATTGCTTGAGTCAGTAACTACATTAATGCTTTCTAAATAATATTAATGATTTTTATTGACATGGACCTGTATACCAATCAAAATAAAACTGTTGATTTTCTTTCCTTTCCTTTCTTTTACTTTCTTTCTTGGATCATGTTGTTATTCATTACTTTTAATTAACAACAGATCCAAGCAACTAACCTTAGGATCTCAGAAGTGAATTAGTATAGACTGAGTATGAATATCTCCTAGGGGAAGACTCGCATTAAAGGAATGATCTGATAAATTATTCTCTTAAGAAACCACCCTTTAGGTATTTAGTCGCAGAGGCTCCAGATCTTAGAATGTCCACTGAAGAGTGCATCTGAAAAAGATGTGTGCTTTAATAACAAACAGCTCATTTAGAGATAATAATATGCCATGACTATCAAAAATGCTAACATAATCTTAAATAGAATTCACAAAAGTGGAACAGACCTTTGACATATGCAAATTCAATTCCCATGTATTAACAACTCATGGGTGACCAGGAAGGTATATGATATGTATTAATTTAAAATTGCAATAATAACATCAACCTCATAGTTGAGGATTAAATGAAATAATATATTTAAATGCAATGTGGATTGGAATTCTATTTAGTATTCAGGAGCCTAATTAACCACTCTAGTTCTACTTCTTAGAAAGTTATTTTTTTTTTTAACTTTTGGGAATAGGTCTCATATATATCTTTCAAGAATACAAGGGTTTACACCATGGTGTCTAGAAAAAGACAGAAAATATAGCAACAAAATGGAGAGCTAAAAGCTCGATTTTTTCCTATGAGAAAACACAAAGGTTTAAGAGTGACCCTCTGGGTGACTATATGCAAGTCCTTAGGCTAGTGATATAACCGAGCTAGATCCCAGTTTCTTCAATAAAGAAATGACAGTAATGAAATCTGCCTTATGAGGGTTCCGGACAAGAGAACTAAATTATCTACAGTCTTATTATAATGCCTGTAGTAGCTATTAATAATCCCATGGGGTGTAAGTCAGACCTTTCTGGAGTCTCTATTATGTCCTGGCCATGGTATATAGAAGAACACATTTACAAATCAGAATGATTGAATTGTTACTTTTCAGGAAAACCAAATTAATTGAGAGCAAATGAATGTTTTACCCAGACTGTTACCTATGTAATTCCTGCAGTCCAATGTTTAGTGTTATTATACGGTGCATCTGTTTACCAACTCTGTGAAGTTCCAGAGGTTAAAGCTAGCATCAATAAGCAAAGCTAAATGAATTCAGATTTCCTTTTAATTTAAGAAAAACATTTTGCAAGACAACGATGTTAATCCATTGGTACAAGTTAGAGGACTATCATATTGGGTAAGAAAGTTAATGAAATAACTTCTAAGTTTAAATTTCTATGGTGTCCCTGAATCTTATTTTTATGAAGATACTGTGTACATTTTGTTCATTTGCTCATTAATTTCTTAAGCACAAGGAAATGTCCAATATTAGCTGGGTATTATTTTAGATAATATTGGTACTTTTATTAATATTAAACAATATATATTGTACAATTATTATGTATCAGGTATGTCTAAATGTGTTATATGTAATACTTCATTGATTATCACATTATCCCTACTACTATACCCATTTTAAAATGTGGAGTCTCAGGCACAAAAAATTTAAGCAGCACCTTGCTCAAGCTAGAAGTTGGCAGGCTGGGATATCGTGTTGAAAAAAAATTCTTGTCTAACAGTTAATAGTAATCTGGATGGCTGATAACAGAATATACCAGCCTACATTTAATACAGAAAGCACTTAGCTAGTTTAAATTTTCTTCTGATTTAGTTTTGCTTTGCCCCATAGATAGGAGATATGTAGCAAGGAAAATTTTTTTTTGTTGACTGAAACTTTTGCATGCAAAACTCTCTTTTTTTCAGTAGTTTTTGACAAAAACCTCCCTAGAATGTGTTTTAATTCCTTTTTTCATTTTCCATTCACTGTGCAAAATGTCTTGATCAAATTGACACAATGGCTTTAGGAACTTCATTACAAACATCGAGTAAACAATGTACAACAATAAAGTAAGACCCTCAGATGTTTTTGAGAAATTTTCCTGAATTTTCAAGGTTTTTATTGTTTTCTACTTGATCTTTTTTTTTGTTGTGGCAAAGTGGAAATAAAAGGAAAATGTATTTTACTTGGGCATTCATTCAATACACTGAGAGGTCCCAGTGTTCTTTCCTTCCTTTTTAGGCTGACCTATTTTCTGAATCTTTATGGCTAATTCACTTTACTAACTCCCTTTTTGCTATAATAAATAGGTTCATTGCTCTCCTTTGCATAAGAGGCATGTGAACTCTAATTTTTACCTCTCTCACACACTGATTAAAACCAAAGACCACTAAAGAAAAAAATTAAAAGAAGTGATCTGTGTCTGAAAAAATACATTCAAGAACTTTATGACTTTATTTTTGGTTTACAGTTTTAGATTCACTAAAATTCCCAATATACATATATATATATACATACACACACACATCTATATATCTTTACCTTTCCCTCCCCAAACTAAAATACACTTTCCTTTGATGTGTTCTTAGTATAAAGATTAAGGTTGGTATCTGGAAAAGGGTGATGTAAAAATTAACCCCCCCACTTTAAATCAGTGCAAGTGTCTACCTGTAACTCAAAGAATTGGAACAAAATGAATGCTTATGTCTCAAATGAAAAGAACAAGATAAGGACTAACACAGAAAAGGAAAAAATATCAATCAGTCCATTATCATAAAATGGAGCAAGTGAAATAATGTGCCACAGTGAATGTGCCACAAGGGAACAGAGGGGAAGACCTCTCTGTTAACACAGAATAGAGCAAGCAACTTGACACCAGAGACATACTGAGATGAACAGAAATGAAATAGATCATGTCCCTATTCCTAACCTTAACCATACACAAAACCCTAATCATAATTCCTTACACACTAACCCCTCATTGAAACCTCAACAGAAATGCCAGCTTCCTGAATTGGAACACTGATTTCCCCAACAGATGTCAGACATTAGCTATTGGCCTTAGCTGCCATCAATATTAATCAGCTAATCTTAACATTAGCAAAACATATGCATCTTAAGGATGAACTTGTACTACTATTATGTAAAGGACAATTATTAGCAAATTCAAATAATTAGGATGATGTCAGCACATCTATTGTTAACTATAATAATCTTTTTTAAAAAACCCAGATGTCTCTCCTTGGTTTAATAGGGACATTATTGTCACTTAGAGTTCATATGCTTGAATTTCCTATATTCATGGTCATAACACATGAACATTTCTTTTTTATATTGGTAAGAATAGAGAACTTTCTTAGGCCTATCTTTTACTATTAAGAGGATCTCAATTGCAAATTTACTAATGTAAATTTATTATTTATGTATAGACATTTCTAAAATCTATTACAAGTACATGGTTGTGTGTATGAAATTTGCTATCTGTGTATTAATTGGATTTTTCTATTCTTTTGTTAATAGATAACTACACATAAATATTCCAATAGTTTTTACATAAAATTAGTTTATATTTTTTTTAAAAATTAAACCATATGATGGCACAAAAATGGAGAATTTAATTTTTTTTCTTAATTTAGAGATCAAAATGGCCTGAAAATGCCTTTCTGCTAGTCCAGCATGTCTGAGTCTACATCAGAAGTACAAACTGTCTAAACTTTGTGCTTTTTCTGTCTTCATACACTGGCACATGTATCTCCATGGACAATTAAGCCTTTATAAGCACTTTTGTGGTTATTGCCGCTAAGGGCAACGATAATCATAGTAAATTATTTCCTCTTATGATGCAACATGACTCAGATCCTGATGCAATTCTCAGACACATTCTTTAGTAGCTGGACTAAAGAAATAACCTTGCTATTTGGACATTCAAAATGTAATGGAATCACAAACAATTACATTCATTCACACAACAAATATGTAACAAATGCCTACTATGTTCTATATATTAAGGCCTGTAAAGACTTAATTTATCCAGATAAACAAGCCCCTGCCATCATAGGACTTAGAGTCTAGAGACAGGGCACAAGTTAAACAAAATGCAATACTGCTATCTACTATACAAAATTTCAGGTCTATATACTTGAGGATCAGTCTCTATTAGGGATAATATGATTAAAAAATAACTGCAGGAGGGATGTGAGAAAAGGTATCATGGAAAACTGAATGAAAGAAAGGGGCAAATAGCTCTGAATGGAAGAAAGTAAAGATAAGAAGATGGTGACAAATTAATGTGTATTCATGACATCTTCTCCAGGCACAGAAGAATTTGCTCAAATCAGACAAAGATTCTGAAATAAAATGAAGGTCAATGTATAAGACAAAGGATAGAGTGAGGAGGCTTTGGGGTTCTCTGCAACAGTGAAGTTTTGGGCCTCCTATGGTGCTCACTTACGCTAAAAATGCAGTCCCAATTACCAGAGTGATAATTGAGATTTGGTTTTATCCATAAGCATTGCAAGAGTCATTAAGAATGGCCATAGTCACAGGATGTTAGCAATACTAATTTTGATTCCATGTTTACAGCAAGAGCTAATGGATTATGTATAGAGTGTGTCACCTACATCCTTATACCTAAGTAGAATTTTTAGAAGTGAAACAGACATCGTAGCTCTGGCACTGCTTTCTAAAGATATAGGACTTTTATCCTATTTCCTTTATACAAGGAATTTGATTTGAAATAAGTGTATAGATGGGAACAGGGGGAACTTTGGGATCCCCTAGGCAATAAGAAAGCATGGTCTTATGTAATGCTGTACCAATTTATCATATGCATGCCAATAAATTTTCTATTTCTGAGATATTTTCATTTGCAAGCATATATTATGTGTGTGTGTGTGTGTGTGTGTGTGTGTGTGTGTATATATATATATATTTAGTTTTACTCTCAAACTAATAACCTTCCCTAGAGGGGAATACTTAGGAAGGATATAATTTATCTGAAGAATATTCATCTGTTCATATAAATGTTTTGATGTATCAAACATATACTAATAAACACATGCCTATAAACACAGATTTTATAAGTCACTCTGGCTTATGTGGGCATTAATCAAAAGGTCTAAATCAAATTAGGATTCTGAATGTCTTTAAAAATAACAGAGAGTTAAGTAATCTTCCTTTTCTGATAAGCGCACATTCATCATACCAGTGTTCTCATAAAGATGCTGAGAAACTCTAATCTTACAGAAAGGAAGTAGGGGAATATTCAGATCTGTCTCTGCTTTCTGTATTTATTATCACGGTATTTCACAATCACATATGTATGTTTTTCAAGAACACAAGAATATAGAGCTACCTAACCATAGATTTGTTCAAACAGATGATACTTAACTATCTTCTAAGAATTAAGCAGATCAGATTTTGCACAGCCAGGGGATATGGAGGGTAACCTCTAAATTTACCACAACACATTTAAAAAACACAAATATTTGAAAAAGGAAAGTATCTGTTTGACTTTCCATTTTTCTTTTCATAATAAAGAGAAGAATCATCTCATAATACTTAGCAGTAGCACAGAATGTGATCCATATACCCTTGAGTAGACAAGGAAGTTTTCCCTGAAAAGAATTAAGAGGAAGTTTTCCCTGGAAAGAATTAAGTGTAAACAACCTGCCAAATCCATTAAGTCAACTAAGAACAATGCTAATGGAACTCAATTTTTGAACAGCATTGGTCCATTTGTCCATGCTACTTGGCCGAATGGTCTTATCTGTTTTCCACCTACCTCTGCATTTCCTTTTTTGGATTAGACAGTCATGGATTCTGTTGAATAGACATTAAATATTGCCAGCATATTTCTTTTTAAGGCATTCATTCAATTGCTTACTTATTCAACACATATAATAAGCGCTCATTATATACCTGGCACTGTGCTAGACCATGGGTATAGAACGGCGAATAAAGTAGCCACACATCCTCTCTTCATGGAGATTACCATCCAGTTAACCTGGTTAACAAATCATACTCCTGGTGAAACGTAGATGATTGCTTACCCTCTTTATCTCATCTCCCTTCTCATACTTCACCAAAATGATGGTAAATTATTATTATATAAACCCAAGGATAGAAAACAAGAGAACAGAAAACAGCAAGCAAGTTATTTCCAGTTGTTACAAGGCATAACACATAGAGGAGTGATAACAGGCTCAAAAGAGCAGAGGGAGTAATAATATAAATGCTTATGAGGGCAAAGGACAGCCAAACACCCCACTTGTTCTCTTGGAGGAAATTGAACTGGGAGGCTCTAGACTCATTGTTATTGGTTAAGTTTGAGGGCAGAATTGAGGGGTTGGCTGAAAACAGATAGAAAAACTGAGCTACATGTTAAATTGCAGCATGCTAATTGGTCTTTCTCTAACCTGTACCCAGAATCCTGGCAGCCAGGAATAACTTCCCCCCAATAATACCTGATCCAACCAACACGTACTCAAGGGGTGGACTGGAGGATTCCTTGACAAAAAACTAATTGGCACTTGGGAAAACACAAAAAACAGACTCATACCAATATTTGAGTGTCCCTAACAAAAAGGCTGATCCAACAACCTCAATTTACAGAAAAGCTCCACTGTCACAAAGACCCATCTCAACTAAACAAAGTTTCCAGTCAAGAAAATGCCCAACCACAAAAAGGAGAGCCAAGAATAAACAGAATGACAAACAAACTGAGTAAAGAAACCCACGACACAAAGAGTAGAAAATTCATAGATACTATAGATAGATCCTCAAAATCCTCAGAAAGAAGAGATGAAAATGCAGTCATAAAATTAAAATATGACTTTATAAGAAATATTCAAAGAAGAAGGAAAAGTGTTGAAAATTTAAAGTTGTCGATTTTTTAAAAATTCAGTGGCAAGTTTAGAAGATAGAGTCAAAGGAATATTCCAGAAATAAATATAAAATATGAGAGAAAAGATCAGTCTATCCAGAAGGTCTAACATCTAAATTACAGGAGATCTAGAAAGAGCAAATAAAATAGAATGGTGTGACTATAAAAGAAAAAATAATAACAATAAAAGAAAATTCCTGGAAATGAAGAATATGTATCTCTAGAATAAAAGGGTCTATCGTGAAGTCAATGCAACAAGTAAGAAAAGATCCCTAATAGTGTCCATTACTGTGAAATTTCAAAACCTCTGAGAAGTTTCTAAAATATTTCATAAAGAAAAAAAAATGTAAGCTCTCAAACAAATGAACATTCTGATAGAAAATGACTTTTAACCAGGCTTTCTATATTATTTAGCTACTTTCACAATAACACCCTGTCACAAGCTGCACCGTAATTCAGTGACTAATATAAACAAGCATTTATTTTTTTACTGATGCTTCTGCAGATTGCCTTTGGTTAAGATCCTATAAGCGAGGCTCAGTTGGGTTTGCCTCACATGACTCTTATTTTTCCGACTCTCATTTTTCTCTTATGTTCCGGTGAAACATAAGAAAAATTCATCCTGCAAGCAAGTATAAATCGCTTGCTTGCATCACATCCATTAAAACACCATTGGTCTGAGCAAGGCATATCACCAAACCCCACACCACTGAGACAGGGAAATAAACTCCACCTCTAATGGAAGGTACTGCAAAGTCACACAAAATTCTTGAATACAGAATGGCACGAGGCATTGTAGGCAACAGTGCAATTTGTTACACTAGCAAACCAGAAAGACATGAAAGCTCTCAAAAATTTGTCTCCCCTGTACTCTAAAATGGTAGTTTTCAAAGTGTAGTTCCCAAATCGGCATCATCACCCAAGAATTTGTTAAAAAAGCAAATTCACTCTCCTCACCCCAGACATACTGAATCAGAAACTGAAGGTGGGACCTAGAAATCTGTGCTTCAACAAGGTCTCCAGGAAATTCTGATGCACGTTAAAGTTTGAGAAGCATATGCTAGGAGATGTGCTTTCACCGAACCTAAAGGGGAAGATATAAGATGCAGAAAGGAGAAAATAGTAATACAAGTGAGAGAGGTGAAAGAAACACACAAATAACATCTTTGTGTAAAGCCTAGACTTCAAAAATATAGACTGGGAAAACCTGGGCAAAAATATTTCAAGGAGGAGAAATAGAAATCTAGTAAATTGACAGATAGATTGATGCATTTGGAGAAAAATATTCATGCAGATATAGAAAAGTAATACAAATTAAGGAATTATTAACTCCAGCGTGTGGCAGTGAAGGGAGGCAATGGGAAAAGAAAGGTCATCGTAGCACAATACATCATTTAGAATTGAGATCTATTTACATAGTCATCACGATGAAAATACCTTCTATTTATCTAATAATAAATTTGGAGCTATCTAGGTCAAAGCCTGAGAAAAGAGAAAGCAAGAGTGTGAGTATGGGTTGAAACCTAAATCTTCAACAATCATAACAGGAATCAATAATTACTAAAATGAGTAAATGAAGTAGCTGAAATATCACCCCATTATTTTTTAAAATGTAATTGTTTACATTTAAAAATGTAATTTTAAAATATATGCTAGGAAAAAAATACCTAAAAAAAGAGCTGGAAAAGTGATACCACCTGGAAAGTAACCTTGGAGGATGAGAAACAAACTGCTAGTGACTGACCTTTCTGACATAAAGTTATGTAATATCATTCTAATTTTAAAAATAAGTGCATGCATGACTGTAGTAAAATTAGAACTTATTTTAAAAAAATGATAGCCAATACATTGCACTGTGATATGTGCACAGAAATGAAGTTCAGCACACCATAAGAGTTAAGAAAATTTTAGTGAAGGCTTGGGTCCAAAACCTCAGAGTCATCCTAGACTGTCTCTTTCTCTTATATTGTTTATCCAATCCATCAACAATTCCTAATGATTTACACTTCAAAATACACCCAGATTCTGACCATTTTTAATAACTTCACTACAGTAACCTAGTAATTCTTATCTGGATTGTTTTCAATAGCCTTGGAACTAACAACCCTAAGTCTCTAGCTCCGTTTTGCAGGCTGTCTCCTCTCTGTGCATATGACTTCCTCTCCTGTCGGCACAGCCTTCGTCTCACTCAGACAATAGGAAAAAGGCATTGGGCATATGTGGTTTTGGTCCCTCCCTTTGGGGTTCAACCTTTGGGCTGCTCTGCTTGCCATTCTCTGTTTCTCTGCTAATTCTGCTCCCCCTCAGAACTCGGGGTCAGCTTTCTAGAGTCAGATCTATGGTCTATTTCTCTACCACTGCTCTTCAAGTTTAAAAATACTGATCAACAGTCCCACTTACACCTGAATGAGTACATGTTTCTGTTGAAAGAACTATGTTCTTAGCTTATTATCCCAACATACATGCTCAATGGGCATGGGGAAGGAAGTCCATCTGGCCACAGGGCAAGCTGATTTAGCAATGTGAATAACAACATCCCCATTTATTTTTTATTTAATTATTTTTTTAGAGATGAGATCTTGCTATTTGCAAAGGCTGTACTTGAACTCCTGGACTCACCTCACCCTCCCGCCTCAGCCTTCTGAGTAGCTGGGACCACAGGTGTGCACCATTGTGCCTGGCAACATCCACATTTTTATCTCCATTGTTCTGACTCCATCCATCTCGATTCTAAACATGTGTGTAATTAATTATCACCTTTAAACCTCAATAGATATTAATTGTGATGTTTGGCAGTTCAAATATGGTATTTTAATATTTTAAATAAGGTAGAGGCAACAGAAGTAACAAAGAAAATGTTCTAAGGCCTCGTAAATGTGCAATTTTATGTAAGAGTTTATTTTATATGGTAATTTATTCTATTCAATAACCATACATTTTGAAATATATAGATTATACATTTTATGCACTGCCAAAGAATGAGGTAAAAGTATTTAAATATAAAAACTAGTAATTTTAAAAATAACATTAGCTAAATAATCATAAATACTCCTAAAACATAAGAATAGTAGAAAACATAGAACAGGAGGGGACCTGATACTTATTTCTGCCCAGTGCTTTAAATTTACTGACAATAATGACATTTTATTAAACTTTAACCATGTGCCAGACTCTATTGTTATCTTGTGAATTTCTCACAACCCGGTGAAGGATATGTGTTAATATCTCAAATTGATGAAAAACCTATGTCCAAAGGGAATGAATAATCTGTTTAAAGTCATAAAGAAGCTGAGAATAAATCTTAGGCACTACAATATTCGGGAAGAAATAAGAGAATGTATAAAGGCATTGGGCAAAAAATTGGTACAGATATTTGAGAAGACCTGATGGGGAGAAAATATCCAGAAAAGAAAACCAAGTGCCAGAGAAACATTTTGCCCTCATTACCATTTATGTTTGGCTAGCCCTAGGAAATCTTTGTATATAGAAGATTTTCAGATAATTAATTTAGATGAAATAAGAGAATTTTAAAATCATCACTTTTGTAACCACTAGTATAATAATTGCTTAAATACATAATCAGCCAGGGCTTTAAAACCATCTTATGAAACATTTTGGGGGTTGAGGGGATCAGAAAAGATATTCATATTTCTTAAAGTGAGACAGTTGAAGAGATTTGGCAGTCACCAATCTAACCAGGTGACCTAATTTATCATCTCCAATAAAAGACAGTCTTACATTATTCACTACTGACAAGAAGCAATCAGAACTATACGGCATGGCTCATGTTGTACTCATATAAAGAAAAAAAATCTAGTTATAAAACAAAAGACTAAACTATAATGTGGAACATTCTACAAGTCAACTAATGCAGACTTCAGAAAAAGTAAAGATTATGAAAAGAAATAAAGAGGCAGGAGGAACCCTTTTGATTAGAAGAAACGAAAGAGACAAATAATCTGAAGCAATACATAAACATTGACTGGACCCTGGCTTCAAAAAATTTGAAAAGGCAGTTACAAAGGGATGCATGCCAAATTAAGGAGGAAGTTCTTTAATGTCTGAAACTTATTTAAAAATAATTCAAAATATACAAAGATACATAGAGAAAAGTTGAAAATAGCAAAATCATAACAACTGGTGATTATAAGTTTCTAAGTACTTAGGTTTTGGATAAATAACTTTTTCTACTTTTCTTTATGTTTGAAAATGTATTAAAGGTTGGGGAATAATTTATTATAAATAAGTTGATTAATCAACATGAATGTATTGATAACATACCATTATAAAATTACCATCCTAAAAACGTAGAGTTGCAAAAATTTCATGAGAAGTCAGGCAATTTTACACTTCACTCAGCTTCAGGGTCAGATGGGAACTGTTCATAGTAAGAGTTAGGAGGAAAAAATGTATTTAAAAAGTCATTCAAAATTGAAAGCAATTTAGGGCATGTATTTGGTTTATTGACTTTGAAATTCACAGCATTACAAAGAAACACATTCACTATGCAGGTCAAACTCAGTATTTCAGGGGACATATTTTTTACTTTCTTACCCACCGAAAATACCTAATTTAGGGAAGGCTATTTCTCGATTTTCAGATTTGTTCTCCAGTTCATCATGTCTTCCTTAAGGGTGGTGAGATAGCTATGTCTACATTTAAAAGTCAATTTGTGGAGCAAGAAATTTTGGCTAAATTCTGTTTTGGATTAAGGGGTCCAATCTGCAACACTAGATATAATCTTATAGGACATGGTACACATGGCTGCATTTATTTTATCCTCTTATCTGTATATTTTACAGTTACATATCATAATTGCATTTACAACTATTCAACATCATTACATTTGAGATAGTGAGGACTTCTATCTGGGGTGGATCATGGAAGAACTGGATATGATAGGTTTACAATAATTTTTGTTTTTACCAAAATATAAGAAGCTTTACAAATAAATGAAAACTTGAAGTATAATTTGTAATTAAAATTATGAATTTATGATATTTTATCTAAATCAACTAATATAAGGCTGACGATAATAAACTAAAGTGCATCATTTGTGTAGATGTAAGGACATATAAAATCAGAAAACTGTGTCCTTAGTTAGGATCAATGCACTTTTAGGAATATGAAACTTTGAGGTTGATATTTACCTAGGCTATATGTAGGCAAACACTAGTGCAAAATATAAATTTTTGGTGTTTCAATAGTATTTTTGTAGCTCTTAGTATACATTATCAAGGAATGTGTTCCTCACCACTATAGGTTAGTTATAATTGATACCTTAGTATTACAAAACACAATGCATAACAGTGTTTTACTTTGAGCCACTAAATGCAATTATTTAGGATTTAATAGGTATTTATTGATGGTAATTCTCTGTTTAAATATACAAAGCACTTGAGTAAAAAATATGTATATATATATATATATATATATATGCATGCAGAATGCTTAATGTGTTGTGTGATATAATACAAACCACTGCATTAAACCATAAGCCAGAGATGTAAGAAGTTTGCTTGATTAAAGTTAATATCCCTAACTAGAAGTAATTCAATAAAAATTAACTTTTTGATTAAGTTAGGAAGAAAACCTCGACCAAAGTGATGAATATTTTCTTGACTACAATTATTATTCTTCGTAATGAGAAGTGTTGTATGAAAATGAGGATTTAATATGTAACCAATTAGTAAAAAAATTAAGTCAATTACCAAACACAATTTTCCATGTTAAACATTAATTAAATTCTGGAGTATTTTTTATTAAATTTAATATAGAAAAAGTGAATTAAAGGAAAGGTCAATTTAACCGATTAATCAAAATAGTGTTTATCATCTCATTTAGATATATTTTTATCAGAAAAGTGTTATACATGGTAAATTATGCATTGTTTTAAGGGCTAATTTACTAGTTGGAGTTCTAATCATACTTTATGTATTAGAAAAATAAATTTTTTAAATTAATGTTCAGTTGACACACAACTAAATACAATATGGAGTACTGTGGTAAAGGAGATTATTGAAGGTTGGAAAAACATGAACACTAAATCAAAATTTTTATTTGGGTTAGTGAAAAATATGATAGACCTGTTGAAATCAAGATAAGGGCCAAAGACTGTGTTTTTAGAATAACATATGTGAATGTATTATAGCCACAAACATGCACATACATGATATGAATATACATCCAAATTCACATATATGCACCCAGAAATTAGCCTATTGAAATAGGTACAAAATAACTATAATCAGGATCAATAGCTCTCAATCCTGACCATTAGAAACAATAGGAGAATTTAAACAGTGTGGCCCTCACTAAGATTTCTGCTTTAATTCATCTCTAGGAGGGTCTGGTGAATTAGTATTGTACAGAAGTCCCCATCTCACATTTTCTAAATTACAGGATAGAGATTATGACTGATCCATTGAGAGTCAACTGCTCCACTCTAGCCCAATAAGCTGAAGCTAGGACCGCCTCAGGTTTTCGACTGCCCACCCAGCACACGTCGTGGGAGAAAGGGTATGGATGAGGCAGATGCAAGGATGTTTGCCACATTACCTAAGAAGCAGTCATTTTACCAACATGTGAGAAAAGCAAACATATTAGAGAAAATAGGAAGAGAAACACAGGACTGATTGGAAATTGCACACATTAACTAGAACAATAAACTTTTATACAATGCTTGCTTTTAAAGTAACCAGACAGGGGGCCTCAAAGCAATCCCTACACGAAGCTCAGTGCCTTCATGTAGCAAATGGGGCTCAGGTGATTGCTAAAGTGTTTTCCACCTTGATAATACTATTGATTCTATGATCCTAGGGCAGAGAAAAATGAAAATGTTAGCAAACTGATGACTTTTCACAAAGAGGGAACAGAAGCTCTGTGGTATGGGAATAAGAGTGCAAGAGAAAGTGACTCCTATTAACTTGCTTTACTACAACTTAAAAACTGTGGCATAACGGGAAGGAAAAATAATATATTTTGAAAGAGAGGCTTTGGTTTGGGGAACACACATTTCATTTTAAAGCCTGGTGATCTAAATCTTCCCAGCAACCTTAATGTTGTGTGTCTGTGGGTCAATTTTAATTTAATTTCTACTAGTGAGTTGGCTTTCAGCAGATTTGAACCACTTTAGAAATAAGTAGCTTCTACAGGGAGATGGATAACAATTATGTTGTTCTCTGAGACTAAATTAGTATGGAAAAGTGGCTGGTTTCAGTAAAATAAGGGAAAAAATAATCTATCAAAAATTGAATTGATTTAATACACACTGGGAATGTTATTGGGGATATTCTCTTAGACGCTAATCAGCAGCATTCAAATACCATGCAATACTTTGCTAATTAGAAACATTAAGGACAAGAATTAAAATAAGATAAGATCTACTCATAGTTGGCATAAATGTGCCTTAGAACTGGGTGGGGGATGACTAGAAGGGCTTTTGAATCAATTAAGATTGAATATTTAAATCTTACTGAAGTGCTAATATTTTAGAATAACAAAGATTTGTTTATTGAATAATAATGAATGCATTTACAAAAGAATAATAACTTGGTGACAATTTCTGGAATTTAAGAACTGAGTGCTACAGATGAGAGAGAAATCTGTAGATTGCAAAAATCATGTTGGTAATTTCCTGAAGAAGATTATTAAATATAAGACAAATATGAAATTACTAGACTTTATTAAAGATTTCAGTATCAAGACAAAATGGGAATATGAGTCAATTCTAAGTGATAAATGGCTTCATTTTTTAATGCTTTTGTAATGTGAAACTTTGGACTATGTTGTCAATTTCCATTTTTCAAATTTGTGTGGTGCATTACCCAAGGCATTTATATTAAGTGCCCCAACATTAGTATGAGGTCAATTATTCACTTACTTTATCTTTTATTTCTTTGTGTTGACTTTTTGGTTTAACTATTTTTTAGATGTCTGGACTCACAATATTTATATTTTATAAAAACCAGAAAGTAACTAAAATTTCTATTTGAATTCAATATATATTTTTAAATTACTAAAACTTCTGCTACAATTAGAGACAAAATATAGATTTTGGTATTCAAATGTAATTAATATTGATCCTAAATATTGTTGGTATTAATATAAATATTACCAAAAAAATTAAAACATTATACCAATTTACACTGTAGAAAATTTAAGGCTTCTACATATGGAACACAAGTATGATTAAAATTTTTAAAGTGAACCTGATTAAATTTTCTTTCTGGAAGTTAATTAATAGAGTATATTCGAAGCAAACCACTTGCTAAATGACATATTCTTATAGTCTCATTTTAAAATAACTGAAAGAGAAAACATAATCAACCATTCTAATCTATTTAATAGTAGACCATAAAAGCCTGTGGCCAGCCTGTAGATTATAGAGTAGCAATTGTTTGTATAAATTTGCCTCTTCAAGAAACTCTGACAAAGACAGGTTAAAAGAGTGGGGAATTAAGTATAGCAGGGAAATGA
>RJWJ010010066.1:0-31972 GCA_004363605.1 Indri indri | reverse complement strand
TCAAACTCCTGGGCTCAAGCAATCCTTCTGCCTCAGCCTCCCAAGTAGCTGGGACTACAGGCATGCGCCACCATGCCCGGCTAATTTTTTTCTATATATATTTTTAGCTGTCCAATTAATTTCTTTCTATTTTTTGGTAGAGACGGGGGTCTCGCTCTTGCTCAGGCTGGTCTCGAACTCCTGAGCTCAGAACGATCCACCCGCCTTAGCCTCCCAGAGTGCTAGGATTATAGGCGTGAGCCACCACACCCAGCGAATATGAATTTTATGCCATTTATTTAGGCTTTTTCTTACTTTCTCTTAACACTGTTTTTACAGTTTTCTATGTAGAGGTCTTCCATATGCTTCATTAAATTTATACCAATACATCTCATATTATTTATGCTATTAAAATACATTCTTTTTATTTCATTTTCCAATTTCTTATTGTTGCTATATGAAAATATAATTATTAACCTCACTTGTTAATTCTAATTGTTTATATTTAGATTCTTTGTAGTTCTAAGTGGGAATTTCTTTCCAGTTCTAAGTGGGAATGCTTTCAATTTTTCCCCATTCAGTATGATGTTGGCTGTAGGTTTGTCATAGATAGCTTTAATAATACTGACTTATGTTCCATCTATGCCTATTTTGTTAAGAGTTCTTATCATAAAAGGCTGCTAAATTTTGTCAAATGCTCATCTATCGTGAGGATCATATGGTCTTTGTTTTTGCTTCTATTTATGTGGTGAATCATATTTATAGATTTGCATATGTTGAACCATCCTTGCATCTCTGGGATGAAGCCCCCTTGATCATGGTGGATATTTTTTATATGCAGCTGAATTTTGTTTGCTCGGATTTTATTGAGAACTTTTGCATCTATATTCATAAGGGATATTGGTCTGCAGTTTTTTTGTTTTTGTTGTTGAGTCCTTTCTTGGCTTTGGCAACAAGGTGATATTGGTTTCACAGAATGAGTCGGGGAGGATTCCTTCCTTCTCTATGTTATGAAATAATTTCTGCAGCATAGGTACCAGTTCTTTATTGTAGGTCTGGTAAAATTCGGCTGTGAAACTATCTGGTCCGGGACTTTTTTTTGGTGGAGGGGGGGAGATTTTTTTTATTGGTACTTCCATTTTGTTACTTGATGTTGGTCTGTTAAAGGCAGCTCCACTAAGCAGCAGATTGTCAATGTAGAGAAACAACCTTCTATTGAAAGAATATGCCATCTAAGACTGTCATAGCTAGAGAGGAGAAGTCAATAATATCTGGCTTCAAAAGACAGGCTGACTTTCCTGTTAGGGTGTAATGCAGCTGGTGATTTGAAGTTGAAGCCAATGCTCATTTATCATTCCAAAAATCATAGGGGCCTTAAGGATTACGCAAAATCTACTCATCCTGTGCTCTGGAAATGGAATAGTAAAGCCTGGATGACAGCACATCTGCTTGCAGCATGATTTATTCTTTTAAGCCCACTGTTGAGACCTACTGCTCAAAAAAAAAAAAAAAAGATTCTTTTCAAAATATTACTGCTCATTCACAATAAACCTGGTAAAACAAGAGCCTACTGGAGATTTACAAGGAAATTAATGTGGTTTTTATGCCTGCTTAAGAAAAAAGTCCATTCTGTATCCCATGTATCAAAAAGCAATTTTGACTTTCAAGCCTTATTTAGAAAAACATTTGTAAGGCTATAGCTGCCACATATAGTAAATCCTCTGACGGATCTGGGAAAAATAAATTAAAAACCTCCTGAAAAGAATTTATCATCCGAGATTACATTAAGAACATTCCCGATTTATGAGAGGAGGTCGAAATATCAACATTCACAGGAGTTTGGAAGAATTTGATTTCGACCCTCGTGAATGACTTTGAGGGGATCAAAACTTCAATGGTGGAAGTAACTGCAGATAGGGTAGAAGTAGAAAAAGAACTAGAATTTTAAGTAGAGCCCGAAGATGTGACTTAATTGCTACAATATAATGACAAAACAAACGGATAAGGAGTTGCTTCTTATGGATGAGCAAAGAAAGTGGTTTCTTGAGATGGAAACTACTCCTGGTGAAAATGCTGTGAACATTGTTGAAAGGACAACAAAGGATTTAGAATATTACATAAACTTATTGATAAGGCAGCAGCAGGATTTGAAAGGATTGACTCCAATTTTGAAAGAAATTGTATTGTGAGTAAAATGCCATTCAACAACATCACATGCGATGGAGAAATCTTTTGTGAAAGGAAGAGTAAATCAATGTGGCAAACTCCATTTTTGTCTTATTTTAAGAAATTGCCACAGCCACCCCAGTCTTCAGCAACCACTACCCTTATCAGTCAGCAGCCATCAACATCAAGGCACAATTCTCCACCAGCAAAATGATTACAGTTTGCTGAAGGCTTGACTTATCATTAACCTTTTTTAGCAATAAAGTATTTTCTAATTAAAGTATGTGCATGGTGTTTTAGACATAATGCTATTGTACCACTTAATAGACTATAGTCTAAACATAACTTTTTTATGCACTGGGGAACCAAGACATTCATGTGACTCACTTTATTGCAATATTCACTTTATTGTGGTGGCCTGGAATTGAACTTGCAATATGGCAAAGGTATGCCTGTATTGTATTTATAATATAAGCATAAAAATCTCTGTAGAGATGTCAGCAAGCAATTGGAAAAGAGAATCTAAAATTAGCAAGCAAATTTGGAATTGGGTCTTATATTTGGAAATTATTACCTTAAAGGCAAGAGTTAAAGTCAGGGAAGTAGACAAGAACCTAGTTTATACCTCAGCTCTCCCATTGAACAACCATAAAATAAGCTACCCACCATGAAATACTGGTCATACTGAATGCATAAGAAAAGTGGACTAGATTCTTTGAATTCTTATTGACTCACATTACAAGACAGAATTCACAAATCTAATCCATAAATAATATGCTTTCCTTGGCATACCTGAAAAAACAATACTCAATATTCCTATTACACAGATATTGAGTAATAGGAACCACCTTCCACTTCAAGACATAGTGTTATTAATTCAGTGCTGTGTTGTGAGATTATGCAGATTTAACATAATGTATCTTATCGTGACTTATATCTTTTCCATCTACATTTGACTTTATAACTTTAACAACCACATATATCAAACAAAAATTTTCCCTCTCCTCCAAAGAGCTCCTATTGTTCTTTCATAGAATGGAAGCTAGTATTTCAAGAAAGTCATTCATATTAGGTAACTGAGTTTCACAGTGGTTAGAAGGCTTATTCAATGTCATTAATTGTTGGAAATTTCAGTTCGCTGACCTATACATTAGTGTATTTTCCATAATACCAATATGTGGGTGATGAGAAGTTAGTAAACATTAATCGAACAATTAAAATTTGCTGGTGACTTTGTGCATTTTATCTATTTTACCTTTTAAAATAAAAAAATAAATGAGACAGGCATTAGTAACTTTTATATATCTAGACAAGAAAATAAAATTTAAAAAGTATACCAAAAGGTATCAAGTAATATGCTTAAGTTTATATATTAAAAAATAGACAGGAAAATAAGCATTTAAACCTTGATCTGAATGATTATAAAGCTTAAGTTCTTCTAATGATTTATATTAATGAAAGCGTAAACTAATTTTAAAAAGGAAGAGAATTAAAGAGTCTATAAATTTCAAGAACTGTATAATTGGGGTGAATTTCTGAGAATATATTGTTTGTATGCATTAATATTTTTCACATGTACATACATATAATATACATCCCACAAATTATATATATAATGGACACAATATACACTTCATAGCAGGCATACATATACCTACATCAGTTAAGTACTATAGTTAAAAAAGCAAATATATAAGATTTCACCATAAAATGGTACCATTTATTGCCTGGAAAACTAAGAATATTCATTCAAAATTTAATCTAATTTGATGGTAAACTATTGAAAGCTTTTCCTTGTGCCATACATTCTACTAAACAATGGGAAATAAACATGAATAGGAACTTACATGTGGGCAGAAGTATGTAAGTGATGTAATAAGTACAACTTTAAAGTGCTCTGGGAGGACAGAAGTATCAGGAGGAACAAGAGCTTTAGAAAGGAGGTGAGATTTGAGCCACACTTTAAAGCTGACAAAGTATTTACCATATAAAGTCGAAGGAGTGGTCCTCTCATCAGAGGAGATCACAGGAGCTCAGGTGTGGATGCCTACATGTGCATAGCATGCTATGGGGGGTGCTCAAGAGCCCAAGCCCATCGAACATGCAAGAGGGGAGTTTGTAGGATTTCCTCATTGCTGGCTTCAACTGTGATTTGAAATATACAGTAATAAAGGCCATGAAAATAATCTTAAGAGAACAGGAGGAAAATACGTAATATACTTGAATTTAACTGTATGTCTTACTTTTTTCAATTCTCTTAAATTTCAAATTCAATCTTTACCTATATACCCAATGAAAGACAAGAATGAGATAAATCAATTATCTTCCCTAATTATCGGTTTTCATCTAAGACAAGTGGCAGATTGGTATTCATGATTCCTAAATTATTTTCTCTTGCTAAGATTTGATAGTCACTTGTTCTTTCTCAGAAGCCAATGACCGTTAGAGTGGTCATCTATTTACTTCACACTTCCAACCGTTACTTTAAATTTCACAATGACATTGGGTAAATAAACTTTCCCTCTGCCTTCATTCTCACAGCTTCAACCTTCCTCTCTTCTGTTTTAGACAGATCTGAAGTGATTTTGATACCTGTGTGGTTCTCTTTCCTTTATCCTCTTTGAATTTACTTTAGAGGATAAATCACAGTTTCTCATGCCTTATGGCAGTGTGTCATTATAAAATATTTCATACCTGATGACCTTTGAGCATTTCTTATTCAAAGATTCATGAAAGCTTAGCATGAGGTGTGTCTAATGATCCCTGTGTAAACACACTGAAAGCTCCCTCCTACAAAGGCACAGGCAGGTGGAAGACATATTTTCTACACTCTGTCTTCAATCTAAGCGTCACTGGCAGTGCCTGACAGGTCTCATTTGCTAAATAAAGTACAATGTGTCAATTTGAAATAAATGTAAATTATCACCTTTCTTCCTTGTTAATTAAGGTCTGATTAATGCAATACAGGCAGTTGTTGAGAGTACGGTAAGAGAATGGCTTTTGTTGCAAAAACAAAACAAAACCCCTGAAATATAAATCATGGTCTGCCTCATCCATTGAACTTTGGGTTAGAAAGGTTATTTGGAATGATTTGTTCTGTTGGAAACATGGACAGATGTTCACATCTCAGCCTCTTAATAAATGAATCCCAAGGAGCGGATAGCAAAAGGCACTGATGCTTTAGAGGTAAGAGGTAGCAGTGGAATGACCTAGACTTATGGTAAATCATGAAGGGCTGACTTCTAGGCTCAGTTTGACAAAGAAATATCCAAGAAGTCTAACTCAAGAATCATGCATGTTATTTACGCACAGGATAAATTTTAAAAATGTTTTGTTAGGTTAAAATATGAATTTTTACTTGGGTCCCCTTTTTCTAGAGGCTTAAGAAGTGATGTATGGATGAATATGAAAGGGCTCCTGAAGAGGAATTAACAGAAGCAAATTTTAGAAAGAATATCACTAAACAAGGAAACAATTCATTATACACTCAAACTCCATTTGGTTAGTGGTATGATTCCAAAGTGGCTCATAATGCATAGAGAATGGTGTTCTTTGAGTCATGGAATTTTTAGAACTAAAGAAGAATGTGGAAATCACCTAGCTCAATTATCTGAGGTCACAAAAATAACATTATTTTCATTAAAAAAAACTAGTTAATGGCATAGTTGAGTATAGCATACCTGCTTCGAGACTCAAAAGTACAGTATTCTTGCTAATTTATTTGTAATTTACTGTCTTCTTCTTTTATAAATGTTTTTTATATCTGTTGATTTTCTAAAATAATACCACTGAAAAACTATGGGAACCTTCCCATCTTTCACCAAAACATGTTCATATATGAATATATCAGATAATTTCTTTAAACATGAGGTTTTAAATGCAATGGTTAATAGGTTTCTTCATTTGTTAATATCATTTTCTTGGCTAAAAAAATAAATCTGTACACCAAAATACTATTATCTATATTTTCACATTAATATAATTCCTAGGAATTATGATCATTTAATCATAATCATGTAAGTAGGAGAGCCAAATCTGTATTAATTCAAAGCTGGTAGAACAAGTGGCCTCACTTCAATTAGAATTTGCCATGGTTTTGAACAATGAGAAGCTAAGCAATTTATTCACTGATTCCTTTGTTCAACAAATAGGGCTCTAATATCAAAATGCTAAAAAAGGTCCTGAGGTTCTAGAAAATCATCAGTTGTAATATTAGACATTCTTTAAGGTACACAAACGCTATTACACTCTATAGCAATATTAAACTGACGCTTACTACCTTCCTTGTGTGCTTTCCCTACCAGTAAGTGGTAGTGAACATAGAAATAATTATCATAAGTTACACAGAAAGATATGTGTATAATTATGGTGACCTTATAATGAGTCTTTCATTTAATGTGGTTGCTTCTTATTAGGGGCAGCGATATAAGATATAAAATTAGTCACAAACTCAGAATTTGCTAAACTTAGAAGCTGGCTTTTCTTCTGTAATAGCACCAGACTCTAAGTAAGAAAATTGATGGTGCTTTTAAAGAGTATATTAATAACGATGTTTGAAAGTGGTAGAGCTTTCATCCAATGAACCTGAAAAGCCTATAACCCAACTGGAGTGACTACCAGAAAAATATTCTGAACGACTTGTAGACTGATAGTCAAGAGACTAACCTATGCCTATGCCTCCTAGCCTATCCTATGCCTCCTCTTAAAAATCATCTGGGGCCATACATGGTGGTTCATGCCTGTAATCCCAGCACTTTAGGATGCCAAGGTGGGAGGATCACTTGAGACCAGGAGTTCAAGACCAGCCTGGGCAGCATAAGTGTGACCATGTCTCTACAAAAAAAGAAAACAAAAAGAATCAAAAAATAGCATAGTGCTTTTCAAAGAGTACAGGCTATATAAGGTAAGAGACACTAATGAGGTACTGACGCAAAATCCTCTCCAACCATGGAAAAAGTAGATCCTCAAGAAAATTTCCTGGAGAGGAAAAAATACAATGAAATAGGTGCCTGTAACATTATACTTGTTACAATGTTTAATGTTCTAAAACACCCTGTTAGGCTGGTAGTATTATTCACATTTAAGCAATAACATCACTAAAGTTCAAATGAAATTTAGTAATTTCAGTTGAGCAAGTTGGAGAAGGAAGGTTCTAACAGTTCAGAACCTATCTTTCCTGGGAAAATTATGTATTGTGATTGTCTTTGCAAAAGAAGGTCAATACCATCTAATTCTAAAGATTGTCATAGGACTAACCTAAAAAAAATTCAAGTGATAAATGTTAATATCCTTCTTCTCCTTGTCAATCCACACTTAAACCCATTTCCCTTGAAGAAACGAGCATTTCAGGAATCACCTGATATTTCAAGTGAAGGGTTGGTCTGTCCCTGAGGACAGATGTGTGAACTGAAGAAATAAATAAGAAAGAATATCATATTAGAAATTGTCAAGATATTAAGGCAAGACAGAACAAAACAAAGAAATGTTTTGTGGTAGCCAAGACTCCAAATATGGTTGAAAAATGTATACTGAGGAGCCAAAGCACAGGGACCGAGACAATCTCCTGGACAAAGAACAGCAAAAGTAGTTTGACTTTTATCTAATATGCCAGGTTTCTGTTTATTAAGCAGCTACTGTGTGGGAAATATTTTTTACAAAGAGCAGAAAGATATGCCCATTTTATAAAATGTTCATATTATAACCATGAAGCCAAAAGTAAGTCAAGATGAATCTATAAGAAACCACTGGAGGTCCAATTCTGGCTATGAAGAAGGAACTTATGTTGGATATACACACTCACCAACTGTAAATATGAACACAATATATAAGATACTCTTTTCAGGCATTTCACATCAAACAGAACACAACAGTGACCCTTGATATACAGCAAAGAAAACATTCATCCTGTGTTTCTAATTGGAGTTAGCTTTTCTACAACCGAAGGGAAGTAGAGCCCAAGAAGAATCAGTCTTCTTGAGCTAAGGAGGAAAATATTGGACCTGCTGGAATTCGTGAGTCAGGTATTAAAGAAGGGACAGTTGGCAAGGGTAAAGAGCACAGAAAACTTCACAGGGGTTAGAAACATGTATTTTGCCAATGTCCAGCTTGAAGATGTGTACGACAAAACTCTACAAAGACTAGCAGAGTAAAATTCAGAGATGGGAACTGCAAAAAGACACCAAAGGTCTCACAGTGCTGAGCAATGTTAGAGTTTCAGCTCTGAAAGAGTAAAGAGACCCCTGTGAGCACCTTGTGCATTCAGTTGAGACTTCAGAAGGTTAGACTTAGAAGTAAAGAACATGTCCTAGAGCACAGGACACACGAGCAGTAAAGACAAAAGTGAAAAATACTCTCATAAAGAGTAAAACCAAATCTCCTGAGATGCAAAAAAAAAAAAAGATCCTGGGGTGTTAATTGCTTTTCAGAACATAATTCAAGAACCTTTAAAGGAATATGGTATAATTCAGACTCCTTACAACATAACATTTGCAATGGTTATCATAGAATAATTATTGCATGTGAGTAAAGGAGAGAAAAGTAACCCAAAATCAAGAAAGAAAGTAATCAATAAAAAGATACTGTGGGAAGGAACTTTGAAAAAGTTAATATAAATATGTTCGAGGGCTTAATAAAAAATATTAAGCCTATATAATTGGTTCCTTTATGTACATTTATGTTTATATGTTTGTAGGTACAGTGAAAATTGAGAAAAAAGTCATTGCCAGCATGTTTTTTTGAAAAGCGCAATGGTTCTTCAGTTCTTCATTTTATATAAAATAAAATCCAGAAAAAATTTAAGTCTAAAGAGAAAAATAAATTGTGTTAATAAAATACATGGGCATGTATTTTTTAATTAATTAAAGTAGTTTAAAGCAAAAAATAACTGTTATGGTCTGCATGTTTGTGTCCTCACAAAATTCATGTGTTGAAAGCTAATCTTGAATGTGATATTAAGAGGTGGGGCTTTTAGGAGGTGATTATTAGGTCATGAGGGTAGGGCCCTCATGAATGAGATTAGTGCCCTTATAAAAGAGGGCTTTTTTGCCGCTTTCATAATATAAGGACAAAACTGGTGTATCAGAAAAATAGGCCCTCCACAGATATCAAATCTGCTGGTACCCTGAACTTGAACTTCCCAGGTTCCAGAACAATAAGAAATAAATTTCTGTTGTTTATTAGCTACCTGGTTTATGGCATTTTGTTGTAGAAGCCCAAACAGACTAAGACAATAACATATTATGAAAATTATAACATGTATAATAATAGGACAACGATAGCACAAAGGGTAGGGAGTTACACTGTTGTAAGTTTCTTAAATTTTATAATACAGATTGTAAGTAGAATGTGATAAATTATGCTTGTGTGTGTTAAAAATAAACTCACTCTCACACACACAAAGAGTTACAGGTTAAGAATAATAATAAAAAAAGAATCAAAATGGAATGCTAAAAAATAAAAATATTCAATTAATCAAGAATAAAGCACAAAAGGAGGAAAAAGTAATAGAACAATTAGAAAGCAATACCAAATTTTTGAATATCATTTCCAATAGTATCAAAAAACATAAGCCACTTAAGGGTAACTTAACAAGACCTCAATCTAAAACCTAAGCTGTAACACAGAGAAGAATTTAAAAAATACATAAATTAATGGAAAGAAGTTCCCTATTCATTGACTGGAAGACTCAACATTATTAAAATGTCAATTCTCTCAAAACTGATTTATAGATTTAGTGTGTTCCAAATAAACTCACAAAAGATATTTTGTAGAAATAGACAAGCAAACTCTATGAATGCAAAAAACTAAAATAGTTAAATATTTTTGAAAAAGCACAAAGTTGGAAAACTCATCCTATGATATTTTAAGACTCAGTATAAAACTGCACCTATCCAAAAAGTATCATATTGGTTTAAAGATAGATAAATGGAACATAACAGAAAATCCAGAAATACACTCACACACATATTGCCAAATGATTTTCCTCAGTTATCAAGGCAAAACACTGAGAAAGGAAAGTCTTTTCAACAAATGATACTAAAGCACCAAAATAAATGGAAAGAAAGAAATTTGAATGCTACCTCACACCAAATCCCAAAATTTATTTGAGATGAATCAGAAAACCAAACATAAAGCTAAATCTATAGCTTCTAGAAGAAAACTTAGAGAATATATTTGTGACCTTGAAATGGACAAATAGTTCTTAAATAGGTGACAAAACATATATGGAAAATGGTAGATTGGATTCCATTAATATTAAAAACTTCTATTAATAAAATATGAGGACTAAGAAAATAAAAAAGGTTTTGAACAGAATCAGAGAAAATATTTTCAATATATACACCTGACAAAGGGCTTTTATCCAGATTATATAAAGAATCCTTACAACTTAATAATGAAAAGACAACTCAATAAGAAAATGTATGAAGATGAGGAACAGATGAAGAAAACAGATGACTTGTATTAGACATTTCACAAAAGAAAACATGTTGAAAGGCCAATGAGTACTAGAAAACATGCCCAACATCATGACTTCCAGAGAAATGCAAAATTAAAACCACAATGCGGTACTAATTCACTAGAATGGCCAAAATTCAGAAGAGTATTAATATTAATACCAGAGCTGGAGCAAATAGCACGCATTCCTGATAGGAGTAAAATGATACAAAAACTTTAGAAAACAGTTTGCAGCTGTTGTCATATATACACTTACCTCATAACCCAGCAATTTTCTCTTTTAGATATTTATATAAGAAAAATAAAAATATATATCCACAAAAATACATATCCAAAAATATTCAGATCAGCTTTGTTTGTTATAGTTACAAACCAGAAACCATCCAAATGTCTATCAATATCATGAATACTCGACTTTTGGTATATTCACACAATTAAATTCTACTCAGACCAAAAAACAACTTACTGACTTGTGCAACAACATGTATGAATCTCAAAAACGTTTTGTTCAGCAAAAGAAACCAGATATAAAAGAGCATGTAATCTATGATTGCATGTAAATAAATTTCAGTAAAAGGCCAAACCAACCTATGGTGATGGAAATCAGATCAGTGGCTGTCTTAGTGTGAAAATGGGGACTGGAAGGGCATAAAGGAACTTTCTAAAGAAATAAATGAAAACATTCTATATCTTCACTGAAGCGTAGTTACATGTCTCTATATATTTATCAAAAATCATGGAAGTGTATACTTCAGGTCTGTGCATTTCTTACTATGAAAATTTTATCACGATTTTTAGAAAGTCCAAACTATGTGATATGTATGCTAAAGAAAATAGGAATTCAATAGTAAGTGCTAATATATTCAGGAAAGATTTAACCAGAAAGGAATTACATTTTTCAAGGATGTTTACAATAATCTCTGAAGTTTTTGAAGAGCCACACTGGGGGGAGGACAAGATGACCACAAAAATTAAAGATTGATGTTCAACACTCAATTCTACCACAGTAGCTTCAATTTTATGTCATTTGTTTGTTTTTCTAAAAATCCATTTCTCCTGTAAAGAAGATGAAAAAGAAATTCTAGTGGACTAAAGCAGATTTGAAAATTGCTAGATGAACCTCTTTTTCAGAGCCTTCATGTTGCAGCATTGAGGGTGAACATAAGCAGTCACATCGTCACCCTGTTGCTGAACTGCCCCTTCAAGAAAATATTTTGCATCTGAACCCTGAACGAGACCATCCTAGTGAGGTCAGCAATAAGTTGAATTAAAATATTGCCGCTATTTAGGCATATGTAAACTGCTACAATATGGGTTATATCCATACAGATGAGTTTTCATTTAGATGTCCCTACCTGGCAGACTTATCGGCCTCCATAATTTAATCTACTGAACTAGATCCCTGTTAGACATTGCAATCCTTCTGTGGTAGAGCAAATTAGTAGCCCTGATTCTTAACCCGTTCCATCATATGAACCCTTTTCATGGCTCATTATTGGACTTGGCCATGTGACTTGCTTTGGCAAAAGCAATAGAGTAGAAGAGAAAATATGCCACTTTTGAGCCTTGGCCTTAAAAAAACCTTGCAAGTTTCTGCTTGATTTTATGCACCTCTCCCATTACCATAAAAATCTGCCCCAAATATAGCACTAATCCCATGTGAAGAATAAGAGGCATATGGAGCAGAGTTGCTAAGCAGAGACCAGCCAAATGACCTGTCCTCTAGCCTCCACAGCCTGAAGAAGAGCCATGATAATAAATTATTGTCATTTAAAATCACTTAGTTTTAGAGTAGTCTGCTATGCAGCAGTATTATGACAATAGTTAATTGAAATATCCTTCCTCAGGGTAGTGCATACAGCACTTACACCCATTTGTCAGTAAAATGGAAATATACATTCCCACTTCCCCATTCTATAAACTTAACCCAAGGATAGAGGTATGATACACAATCCAGAAAACTGGACAGCCATAACTCTTAATTCTGTTTAAAGTGACCAGAATAGAGATACTCATGGACACCACACTCGATACACTATCTGTGGAATTTTTGTGAAATAATTGACTTTTATTTTCATCACAAAATTATCTTTTCTTATTCTAAAATTGCCTACTTCCTGGATTCCCGCTTCTAAGATTTTAGCTTTCCCATTAAATATTCTGGCAATAGACTCCTACCCCCACTGAACTCTTGATAATGTTGTATCAAACTCTTTCAGAAGGTTGTACTGGGCCGGGCGCGGTGGCTCCTGCCTGTAATCCTAGCACTCTGGGAGGCCGAGGCGGGCGGATCGTCCTGAGCTCAGGAGTTCGAGACCAGCCTGAGCAAGAGCGAGACCCCGTCTCTACCAAAAATAGAAAGAAATTAATTGGACAGCTAAAAATATACATAGAAAAAATTAGCCGGGCATGGTGGCACATGCCTGTAGTCCCAGATACTCAGGAGGCTGAGACAGCAGGATTGCTCGAGCCCAGGAGTTTGAGGTTGCTGTGAGCTAGGCTGACGCCACGGCACTCGTCCCAGGCAAGAGAGTGAGACTCTGTCTCAAAAAAAATAAAATAAAATAAATAAAAATAAATAAATAAAAAAAAAGAAGGTTGTACTGGATTTTCCACAACTTCCTGGGCATTACCACTATGTTGAAGGAGTTTTCTTAGCCCTGGCCTTAGAAGTACAATCTCTTATTTTCCCACCAGCTGCATGAGTGAGGTGCTGGGAACTTCATTCCTGAATATACCTCCCATTATGGTAACCTGTGCCTGGCATAATGGAACCTATTCCAGTTATCTTTTGCTTTGTAACAAAGCATACTAAATATAGTGAAATAAAACAACCATCATTTTATTAAGTTCATGGATTCTGGGCCTCAGTAATTCAAATATAACATAGTAGGGATTTCTTGTTTCTGCTCCACAATGTCTATGGTCTTAGCTAGGAAACTTGAAATGGCTGGGAGTGACTCATAGAAAGCTCAGAGTTATATCCATTTGGTAGACACACTTCACTCATATGCCTGGAACTTGGGCTGTGGGCAGAGGCTGAGAGTTGGGGACTCAGCTACAATTATCAGCCAGAGTTTCTGTATCTGGCTCCTCCACGTGAATAGGATTTCCTTGCAACATGGCAGTCTCGGAGGAGTCAAGCTTCTTATATGATGCTCTGGGTTGCAAGAGTGAATATTTCTGCAACGGAAGGCAGAAGCTGCAGACTTTTTATGACTTGGACTCAGAAGTCACATAGTGTCACTTCCACTGAACTTTATTGGTCAAAGTAGTCACGAGCACATCTTAATTCCAAGAGAGAATCTATTGCTTGATGGAAGCAGTACAGAGCATTTGTGGCCAAGTTTTAAAAACCGCACAGACTCTATGGGAATGGATAGAAAAAAGAGGAAATAAATCGCACATGATGAGTACAGATTGGACAAGTCACACAACCCAGGCAGGTATTCATATTGTTTTGTATGTCCATCTGCAGTCCCTTCTCCACCCCCAACCACCACTGCCCAGGTCTGGGAATAGCACACCAGCTTTCCTAGGGAGGAAGCTCCTCTGTCATTTAAAAAGATTCTACTTACCAAACATATTTATTTGACTGAGGAGAGGAAAGTAGACTGAAACCTGGTCAGTTTGTCTCTTATCCCAAATCCAGTGGTATGCTAGATCAAGATGATTAATACTGGCTTGTGAGAGTAGATTGTATGACCTCTTCCCAACTCCATGTTTGGTGACATCATTTTGGTAGCTAAAATTGGCCATGGTAGAAGTATTTACATGTAGAAATTTAGAAATGCTGCTCAGGGCATTTTTTTTTTTTAAATTAACACACTACTGCCAAGATCCATCTCTCCTGAGGTGATTATTGTTATAAGAAGTCTGAGGCTATGGGAATCCAGGTATCATGTAGACTAAGAAGAAAAATCATGTATGCAGCATGTAAGAGAAGAGAAATGAAAAACAGATGCTGAAAGAAAACTCAAGATAAGAGACTAAAAAAAAAACATATCCAGTAACAAGGAGCAATGACCATGGATAGCTCCTCTTTCAACTCACTAAAATATCTCTGAAGACCCAACAAAAGATTAACTTCATAAGACTGAAAACCATACTGGCAGAATAAAAAAGTTATGAAATGCCGTTAACTGGAATATCAATGGAGTTCATTTTATTTCAGTCATTTGCTTCATAGCATCTGTCACTACATGACCAATATTACGTATGTATTTGTTCATTTTGTTGCTGTTCCCCCATTAGAATAAGGGCAGAAATTTCGTTAGACTTATTCACTAACATAATGTCGGCACCTAGACTATATCTAGCACATTGTAGGTACACAGTAAATATTAGTGGAATGAATGAATGAATAAAATGGTTTTTTTGTTTTTTTACATGGAAGATGGGGTAAGTGTTCTTCTATCCAGCAGGTCAGTTACTACAGGAGGAGAAAGTTTCATTATTGATAAGGGATTCAATTTTGATCCTGCTGGCTTTGAGATATAGGTAGGAAAAGCACTGGTGGAGACACACAGAAGATGACCAACTTGTGGCTTAGACTTTCCAGGAAATACCCAGAGATGGACACATAGATTTTGCAGCATAAGTGATAGTTGTTGACTAAAAAGGGATTTTGGCCAACTTTTTGTTCATTGTTATTTTATTTGTTCTTGCATCCTTCAAGAGAACTTTGAGAGCCATATCCCCTAAGCTTAGACTTTTGATCCTGTTTAATTAAAAGATAAAAAACATTTTGAGCATACACTGATGTGAGAAAATAGCTATCAAGTGATTCACTGAAGGAAACTTCTAAAAACACAGACAAGGAGCAAGCACACAGATTCATGGAATTACTTGTTTTCAGTGAACTCTGGAGAAAAGAGACTACAACAGAATCTCTGATACTGCCAATATGACCTTATTCCAAAAGTGGTAAAATCCTGTTTTGAAGTAGCCTGGCATTTTCTTTAGCCTCAAGTGAGATTGTTAGCATTCACTTCAGGTACTACTTCGCTTCTTAACAAAGAAACAGTCAAAACCTGAGAAAAGGTAAAGTTTCCCAATTTCCCAACAATGTATAATAAGCTATAGCTCAGTCTCTTCTGTTCCTCACTTCCTACATAATCACCTCCATATATATCCCACAAGGAAAAAAATCCTCTACCAAAAAAAAGAAAAGATTAATCTTATTGACCTTGAGCTATGGTTTTATTGTCATTTGTTTGCTTTCAATAAAATTATTATCAATTTCTCCCTGAATATAAAAACTGGTCTCAAAAAAAAAAAATGGTTGGGATGAAACCTTTTCATCTTGAATCAATAGGATTACTGAAATTAAGAAGAGAATATTTATGAATTCATTGGAAGGACACTTCCAGTGGGGTTTTACACATAGCTAAGACTCATGTAAAGAAGGAACTGGGCTGGTTTCTCAGTATCCCAGTACCACAAAAGGCCCTTCGTGATCTAACTTTTTCACATTCACACTTTTACATTTTGCTCCAGATAAATGGAATTTATTGTAGCACTCTAGTTGTTTATTATACACTTCTAGCCATTGGACTATCCCTTACCCTTTTCCTCCCTACTTTTTCTGCCTTTCTTAATACCTATTCATCTTTCAAGCGTGAAGACACATACTATCTCACTCTTTCAGAAAGCCTTCTGTGATGCTCAACCTCCTGTGTTCTTTCTCTTATCCAGCATCTCTGTATGTATACCTTTATTATACAAGAACAAACACCAATATCAACAATAACGCAGACTAACCTGTTATATGCCAAGTACTATGATAAACAGTTAATTGAAACTTATCTAATCTTTACAACATCTTTGTGTCTCTATTGATACCCCCACAGATGATAAATGGCTATCCAAGGCTATATAGCCCAAAGTGAGAGAATTTAGACTCCTAGTTCAGTTGTGTTGCACTCCAGCACTCAGACCACCAACTACTATGCTATATTCTCATTTATCACTATGTATTAGAGTTTTCTGTTTATTTTCCTGTATCTACGAAATTGTAATAAACTTGAATGCGTAAAATGTGACTTTAATGTTTGAATTCCCAACACCATGAAAATTACCTTGCTCAATAAGTGATCGTTAAAAATGTGATGTGAAAGGGGATACATAAATCATACTCTATTTCTTGTAATATCCATTCCTTCGACTATTCCATTAAAGTGCCAAAAGGAGGTAGTGAGAACAAATGATAAATAATTAGGTAAAGGCAACAAGATCCAGTATCTAGACTCATGTATGGAATACCAGTACTTAAGAGTTACTTTGTGCCCACCACTCTGTAATTGTATGCTGGCACACTGATATCCTCAAGCAGCTCAAATATTGGACTTATGCTGCACAGTCCTCACTCCTAATTCCTTCCTTTTCTCCACTCACAATTGTTTAAGGTTATTGAAGATTTAAAAATACATTATCAGACCTAATGGTATGCATTTGACTCCACTATACACTGGCTCTAAGCTAGGACATGATTTAAAACAGAAACTTGTCCAGAACGATCTATGGAGTAGCAGCAAAAAAAAAAAAAAAAAAAAAAAAAATCTCTGTTAAAAGGCCATTTTTCAGAATTTACCATTATTTTACGACCATCTCAAAGCTAATTAGCCCACATCTGGTAAGAGGTCAGACTACTCTAGTGGTACTTGGGGTGCTCGGCCCTGAAAGTACAATAAATGATACAAGCAACCACAAGTATATTCTAACCACTATGCAAGAAGTTTCAATCCTACCACTAAAATTAGACAAGTATCACACAAATGTAAAAATGTTATGAATTTCTCTGTAATTTTGAGAATTTCACAAACTCATAAATCAAAACACAGACAGAATTGCTGCTGGGCCAACTGTGGGGGAAAGTCTTCTAAAGTTCCTAAATAGAACGAAGTGGAATCACGCACAAGAACATAAAAATTTGACCTACTATGTGATCTTAGATGAGTTACTTTATTCATTAAAGCATACACACACACACACACACACACACACACACACACACACATACATACATAATTTACCTTTTTCCCTCACTAAGAAGCAAGTTTCTTGCAGGCTTGGATTTTGTTGTTGTTGTTCACTACTGTATCGTAGTGCCTAGAAGATGTCTGGTACACAGTAGGCACTCTACAGACATGACAGTAGACTTCCTGCCTTTAGGGAAATGCCAAGTATGAAACCGAAATAAATTACCAGCTAAGGGATTGGCAATAGAGGGCCAAAAGGACTGAAGGACAGCGTCAGTGTTAATAAGGGGTGCAATATCAAGACCCATCAACAGAGAAAGGGTTAGAAGAAAGTGGGAACTTGAGGAGTTGGCAAGGAACCGGGGTTTCCATGTGGATTTCTGTGTAGGGAACCAGAGTAGTCTAATATATTTCTGGTGAATGGCATCTTGTCATATGAGGACATTTGAAAGTGACAGACAAGTGTATATCTGGTCCTGCTGTAGGCTGTCTGAAGGGACCAGCTTGTGGTCATGTTGATAATACGAGACCAATATTTGGATTTTGTCTTTTCAGTATGAACACTCTGATGACTTATTTCATTTTTTTAGAACTGCCAATTCCTAATTTGTCTAATTGGAATTACAATGTGTCCATTACCTAATAGAATTAATTTGAGGTTTTCCCCCATTGTCTTTAAAAATCCTGTTTTCTTCATTAATGAAGTTCTTTCTCAGTCCCACCTAAATAGTGTATTTCTATCCTCTCCTTTAAGCTTTTGAAAGAGTTATCTCTCTTTTTTCATTTATTTGCTTTGAAATTATTTTTCAATTCCCTATACTGTTATGTGTCCCTATAATTGTACGGAAACAAGAGCCTTGCTAAGTTCTTCATTGATCTTACATAATTGTCCCCAGGTAATTAAATTCAATAGCCATGTTTCAATTTTTGTCTTATCTGACATTATATTGGACAATGGTAACCACTCCCCCCTTACTCACACACCTTTTTCCTTTGGTGTACCTGATACAAGGCTTTTTGGTTTTCTTCCTATCCATCAGGCTACTTTATCTCAGTCTTCTTAGAAGACCCATCCTTTCCTACCCAGCCATCAAGTGACAGTGCTCCTCAAAGCTAAATCTTACTTCCTTTTCTGTTTTTATTCTATATTTTCTCAGAAAGGCAATTTCACCAAGTCCCTGTATTTTAATTACCACCGAAATACTATTGATCTCCAAATTTATCTGTAGTCCAGACCTTTCTCCTGAACTCTAGACCCATATATCTTAAAGCTTACTCAGCAACTCTATTAGGATGTTTGAAAGTGCCTAAAATTCAACATATACAATGGCTTTTAAAAATAGTAACTCACTAAGCTCTTGCCATGCATCATATAATGTCCCAGGTAAGAAAGGCAATATGATCATCATAATCTTTCCCCCTTTATGAAGGAAGAAAAGGAGGCACAACAGATACAAATTATCCAAGTCCATACAGCTAAGTCTCAGACCCAAGAGTTAAACCCAGGCATCCTAGGTCCAAAGATGAGTTTCTTAACCTTGTATTACAGTGCTTTTGAATTTTCCTGCCTAAACTTGGTCTTTCAGTGTTACCCATCTCTGTGAATGGTCCTTTACTGGTCACTTATCATAGGGTACAATGAGAAATGACTTCATTCTTTCTCCATCCAATCTGACTGCTGATTCAAATATACTCTGTAGAGGAAGTTATCCCTTGCTCTTCTGGAAAAATCTTCAGTGTAATTCATATTATCTCATCTGCTCGCATAAGGTAAAAAAAAAAAAAAAAAAAAAAAAAAAAAAGCCAAAAAAAAACCTAATTTTACTACTTAAAATACCAAGGCCCATGTAATAGTTCAAAATCTAAAATCCATTCATCCACTATCATGGCTGCCTCTTTTATACCTTGGATCAAAATAATACTCTCTTTCACCTTGACTATCACTCAAAAACCTACTGCTTTCCTTACAAACATTCTGGTACCCTTAAATGTTTTCTAAACTGAAGCTGAAGTCATTTTTTTTAAACATAAATCTGATAATATCAGCTGCTGCTTAAGCTATTTCAATGGATTCTCTCTGTTTTTAAGGCAAATGTCAAAATATTTAACCTGTCCTGTGTAGTCTACCATTTATCTTTTTCTACAAGTTCATCACATTGTTCTCTGCCTTGATTCAATCAAACTTCTTTCAGTTCCTTGAACTGATTATATTCTCTCTTGTTTGGGGGTCTTTGCACATATTTCCTCCTTTATGTGGAATATTCTATCAAAATTCCTTACCTTAGTTAACTCCTAGTCATCTTTCAGATCTCCAAAATTTATTTCTATTGTAAGAAAACTTCCTTTTGTCCCCAGTATAAGCAAAGTTCCTTTGCTGTTCTAAAACCAGATTCTTGGCCTTTAGGACCTTTTCCACAGTTTTAATCATTCATTTCCTTGTGTTATTAGACTGTGAGATCCGTAAGAACAGGGGACTTTGTTTCACTTGCTTATATATTCCCAGTACCTAGCTCAATGCCTGCCATATTATAGAAACTAAATGAACATGTTAGTCCAGTGAGTGCATTAACTATGTTAATATGCTTTTCATGCTCTAAAGCTTATTAATATGCTAATATTCTACTTATAAAAATATGTCCTTAAAATTATCCTAATATTCATTGTCTCAGCATGTTATTAATTATAGAGATAAAAATTACATTTTATTATAAATATATTTAGGAAAACATATGAGTATATAAGTTTTATTTTCTTATGCTCATAAACTTTATCGAGGATGGACTGATTCTTCTTTTAGGTCATAACATCTTGATAATCCCCATATGGATCAATCAGTATTATTCTTCTATGACCTCAGTTCATACCATCTGTCCTGCAAACACGTGGCCTGGGCCATTGGGAAGACAGAGTGAGTCACTTTAAACGGATTTGCATAAAATTAATTTCCATAACTTGGAAAAATCAGTGGTTAGTGTTCAATCATATCACATTATATACAACATTATAATGATGTTGCTTCACTCTGCAGAGAGGTAATAGGATGACACCATAGGAGAGTATAAAGAACAGACCTGGGGCCCTGAAAGATCTGGATTTGAATCTTGACTCTGGCATAGACCAAATTTATGATGTAGGCAAACACTGTAACATTCATAAACCTTGCTTTTTATCTACAAATATGGGAATTATATAAATACCTTCTTCATATGGTTTCTACTAACCGAGAAATTACACATAGTAGTTTTATTGATCTTGAATCGATCAATAACAAGCTATAACTTTGCTTTTATTTGAAATACTCAGTTTTTCCTCGTCTTATAATTTTCCAGTTTTCATGTATAGTTTTTCAGCAATAAAGCTCTATTTTCTATCTTAATTTTCCAAAGACTTTGTCCATATTTTTACAGTGATTTCTTTTCTCTGCAAAAAAAAAAAAACAACAAAACATTGCTAACACAAATGACAAGTAGTCTCTGTAATATTCATATCAAAATATTATAGAAATACCATATTTGTATTTATTCAAGCATTAGTGGGCATTCTCATTCATTTGGAATGCAAAATTTGAATACATCAGGCAATTTGGTTTCTGTGAGGTGATTCTGTTATCTTTTCTGTTTGGGGAGTTTTGCAGCCTGAAATGAGAGGAAATGTTTGTAAACTTCACTTTAATTCCTTAAATATATAAAGCGAAATATTAACCTAGTCTATCAGACTTTTCTATATTTCTTATTATTGTCTTACACAAAATCAGCAGTCTCTAAGTAGTAAGTAATTATCTCCCAAAGAGGAGATATCTTCTAATTTAAAAGAAAATCTCTTTTTCAGTTCAGACTCATGCATCAATTTTTACTTGATGGAGTTAATTTTTTTCCTCTTCTTTCACATTGATTTAAAATTAGAGGCAAGATTTTCAAATGGAATATTTACAAGGGAACTCTTCTTTTTCCAGTGTAATTCACACTGTGGTAATCCAGAATCTAAAGCTAGTGCAAGGAATTGAAACCAGAAATAACCTCCTTCATGCCCTTGATTACCTCTCCCTTTTCCTTCAGAAAACTTAGTATTCTACACTCAATTAGTACTAAATAAATATTTCATGAAAAAGCAAGTGGATGAGGAAGATGAGAATGCTATAAATTAAATGCCAGAATAATCTCTATCATAACTAAACTGGGATGGATTGGCTTAGTTTGTCCTCAGAGGCTACTTACTTCTTCCCAAAAGCCTATAGCTATGAATTGTGATAAATATCTTATTTTAATGGTGTCTGATAGTGCAGCTCAATTACTTCTGTATCAATATATAGTGGAATAATAGGGTTGGATATAGCTTTACAAAGTTTATTCAATATACTTTGAAGATCACTAATCATTTAGTCATTGTCAAGCCCCATTTGGGAAACTTCATTTTAAGATGAGGATAGTTGCAGGTCTAGGGATGGCATATAAATAGGGATTTAGATGTCAAAGGCATAGGAGTAGTTAAGATTAAATAGAATAAGAATAGAAGGGGATTAAGAGGAGCCCTGTGGAACACTTAACAATTATGGGGTCAAAATGGAAATCGCATTCTGCAAACGAAGTGAAAAGGAAATGGCCAGACAGAAACAGAGAAGAGCAAAGAAAGAAAATTGAGAAAAAAGTGAATTACACTATTTTTCAAAAGGTAGCGACTCTCTCTACCAAATGCTACAGAGGCCGATAGGATGTGGACTGAGAAGACCCATTGGCTTTCGTAGTGAGGATGTTATCAAGACATCATTCCTCTTAATTTCTGTTTTAAAAAACACAGTAAGTTCTCACTTCATGTTGTTCATAGGTTCCTGGCAAGTATGACTTTAAGTAAAATGATGCACAACAAAATCAATTATTTTCTCCTCAGCATTATAACAAAACAATGTTGAAAATAATGACATTATTCAAGGATGTTAAGTGAGGACTTATTTTTATATGATTTTTTTCAGTTTAATCCTCAAAACAACCCCACAAGATCAACATAACAGCATACTAGAGCCATTTTTATGAATGAAGAAACTAAGTCTTAAAGAGACCCAATGAATTGTGCGATGTTTTACAGCTACTAAATGAGAAAGGAAGGGCACTGCTTTATTTGTAGTAACATCAACAACAGCAACTAAGATTTAATGAATGCTTACGTTTAACAAATATCAGGTACTGTTGTAAACATATTATCATCTAATTTAAACCTCACAAGGATCTTATGAGCTGTATTTTATAATTCCCATATCACAAATACAAAACCTTAGGCCTCTAAAGGGTGACTGACTTCCCCAAGGTCACAGAGCTGGTAATTTAAAGTATTCGCTATTTGGGGCTGGATGCAGTGGCTCATACCTATAATCCCAGAACTTTGGGAGGCCAAGGAAGGAGGATTGCTTGAGGCCCGGAGTTAGAGAACAGTCTGGGTAAAATGATGAGGCCCGTTTCTAGAGACAGAAGTTCAAGGCTGCAGTGAGCTACGACTGGGACACTGCACTCCAGCCTGGGCAACAGAGAGAGATCCCAGCTCTTAAAAAAAGAAAAACAAAAGACAAAAGAAAAAAAGAAAGTATTAGGTATTTTGATGGAACAGACAATGCTGCTTTTCCAAATTCCTGTGTCTCTCCGAGTCACCTGTCTGATTCTGCACGATAGAAGAATTGGTTATTTCATCTTAACAAAAAAGTCTCTATTTATTCCATATACTTTAAATATCATGTGAGTTTGGACATGTATTTAGGCTTTTACTTTAGCCTACTTAATATTTTCCAAGCACCAATCTAGGTCTGAGAAAAAGCCTGCAGATTCATGTTAACCGCTATCATCAAATGTTCTATAACTCAACTTTGATATGTGTGAGAATCAGTTCAACTGTTCCAGAGGCTTGCTGTCTGTTTCGTGTTCTCTGCCATCTAAATAAAACTAAAAATATATTTCCCCTTTAGTTTGCATCCCTCTTCAATCCATTTATCTTTATGACTGGGCTAAGATGAAATATGCATTATGATATTTAGTTGATGAGATCTTTTTCACCTTAGTATGGGCATTGGAGTTGGACCCAAACTCTTGCCCTCACAAAACATGTAAGCTTTGGCAAGTAATTTTTCCTTTTGCAAGTTTTGTTTCTTTACTTAAATGGAATAGATGAAACCTTTGTCCGTGAGGTTCCCATGATAATTAAATAGTATAGTAGTTCCAAAGTACCTGCCATGTATCAGGAGTTCTTTAAATACTTAAGATCTAACTCCTTTTCTAATATTGTCAATAAATTCACAAGAGATATTTTTCTACAAAAAATCAGATTTAAAGAGCAGACCAATGACTCTCCATTAATAATTTGTTCATTGTACCATAATTTAAGTATATTCTTCTGGTGCTGCCTCCAAAAAAAAAATTTAAGTATAATCTCGTTGCTTTTGGTATTGAATATATTAGTAAAAATGTGATAGGATTTATTTGTTCATTGTTAAGATTCACTAAAAATTCTATTTCAGCCTCAGTAGAATTCTGTGCTTCCACTGCTTCCCAGTCATATTAAATAGAAGTTTTAATTTGACCACATTGTTATTTTGGGGTTTTCTTTCTGTTTCATCTCAGTTCTTAAGCTCACTGGCCAGTTAGTGATTACAACAGAACAATAGATGTGGCGCTACAAATTTTACTGGAGCAATACTTAGCTGATTTTACTGGAGTATACACTGCAAATTTAACTGGAGTAGATCTTATAATTGGATTTAGTGCATAGGTCAATACCACATTTTGTTTAACTACTTAACCTTTACCTCTGCAGGCAACACATGTCTTCAAAAATTAAAATGCCTTTTCCAAATTATCACCCCCCTGAGTGCCTGCCCACCAGATGTACCTTGAGAAGCAGAGTTACATATTCAAATCTGTCAAGCCCTCTCTTAAGATTTCCAGCACACATATTCTCTTTTTCTGTGACCTCAATTAACATTTAAAAACTCACTTGAAGTAACACTAATTTAGAATATTCTACCTTCAAAAAACGATGTATATTGTCTATGAAATTTGTTATTTTGGGGGGGAAATTATATGCTCACATAAGTGAAAACTCCAGAGGTAGGGCAGGCTGTTTATAAAGCTTGATCTAGTAGTTAAAATTGTAGTATCAAGTATAGCTTCTCATGATTCTCCACTGGCCTTATGCTAAGTCTCCACACCATGGACTCTTAGCTGCTACCTCATGGGACGGATATACTGGTAAGCTGGCTCTCCAGAAAAAAGAAAAGAAAAAAAAGTTTTAAAAGCCCTCATTTGTACCCCTTGTGTTTTCTAGGGTATAAATACTCCCACCACAGGCAGTTTCAAGCTAGCAACATGATGTCACTAAGTGCAGAGTTGGTTGTACAACAACTTTCCTGAGCCACAGTTAAGGGCAGCTCCAGCACACCACTAGCAGTTGCAGTTCCAATGTTCACATGTTCACATCACCAAGTCCTGGAAAACAGTCAGAGTTTCCTCTGGTAGCTCCTGAGGGAGAAGGAGGAAATGTCTTTTCCCCAAAACCTTCCATTAATATTTGCCAGTATTGCATGAGTTCTGCTTGATTTACATACCCATTCTTGATGCAATTTCTGAAGGAATAAAATACATTAATTGGCTTAAGGCAGGCCAGGGCTTACCCTTAGATCTGTGGACCATCTCAGTCAAATGTTCCTCCATTTATTTAGAAATGGGGAATTCATTCCCCATTCAGAAATGCAAGAAATGTTAATTTAAAAAAATAAGCACACACACATATGTATATATATTCATACATACATATCTTTATCTATCTATCCATCTATCTGTAAGACAGAGAGAGAGAGAGAGAGAGAGTTATGAACATGAATGCCTGGGAAAAAACAAAAATATACCACTTTGAGCGTGTTAAAAAAAACAAAACTTAGATCGAAATATCAGCTCACCACTTGACTGCATACACTAGCATGGGTATTTCTTTCCCCATCCTCCTTCTATTGCTACTACCTAGCATGATTTCTGACAAATGATACAAGCTCAATAAATGCTTGTTGAATGTAAGTTAAATAGCAGGCACTCAAATATTTTTGACTAGATGAATAAAATCAAAAAACGTAAACAAAATAACTAAGTTACTGACCTCTTATTTTTAAAATTCTCTTTGGATTTTGATACATGGACCAGTACCAGTGTCAATAGTTTTGTAAACAGTTCTACTACTTAGAGTAATTCACCTCCCTAATAATGATTCAGTACCATTATATTACATTCTAACCTATGGTAGGTTATGCTAAAGTATTAGGGTTTCTGTTTTTTATTGTGAGAATTGGCCCATTACCATTGCACTCAACAATGCTGTTGTAAAAGAATTCGTTTTAGCATTTTAATGGGCATTTTTACTCATTTACCATCCAACTAATGTTTCATGCTGCTGAATTGTGCAGTGGTCAGCCATGAGGTTGGAGGAAACAAAGATCAACCAGATAAGAATTTATCCCTATGTTGTTCATCCACAGGCACTGCATCAATGTTAGCAGGTCATTATTGATTAATTTTAAAGTTTTTCTATCTTTGGGAGATTTGAAATAATTTAATAATATTGCAATTGGACAAGCATCTTCTTTTTATTTCCTCTCTACACAGCATTTTGCAAATGTTAAAATAGCAACTCAATTGTTTTCTCCCTAGTGTCCTGTGTATTTTGTGGACTATGTGGAGATTAATAGCAGCCTGAAATAATCTGTTGTCCTTTGCGGGGGGGAAAAAAAAAAAAAACAACTATGCTGCTGTTTCTGGAAAGAAATAATTGGTACGTAGCTTATGGAGTCAACGTCTGAATTTAATGGAGCATAAAGGGGTGGTATTTCTCATGAAGGAGGCATATTATCCATTTAAACAGCTTTCAGTCTTGCACATAAATTAGGCCTTCGACAAGCTTTGGAAAAAGAGAAACCACACAGTAATGAATTAACATGCTTGCATATTCCTAACAAAGAAACCTTTGCTTTTGAAAAGAAGAGAAAGCTCCAGTGTCTCTGTTACATTTGGAAATCTGAAATTAATTATTGACTTTTCCATATTGTTTGCAGCCACTTTGTTTGCCCATTTATTGTAAAATGTGTATAAGGTAATTGTTTTATGAGGGCTCATAAAACTCAGACTGCAAATGAGATAATTTATGACCAATTTATCGCATATGCCCTTCAGACATAGAGCTAAACTTGGCATAAATGAAAAGTGGCCAATGAGCACTTTGTCAAGGTCTTCTCTTAAGGCATTAGGAAAAGAGAGAACTGTATATTTATGGTGAAATGTTCAAATAGCTGCAATTGAGAACCATTTTATATTTTTCTCTAAAATATAACCCTTACCATTTAAAAAAACTGATTTGCAGTGGTTTCTAGAATCTATCTTGGTAAATATGTTTATGCTAAAAATGCTTTATGAATGTGTTGAATATAGAACTTGACAAACTCCCTTACCATCTAATATGTGCAATACCAAAATTTCCATTTTTTGAAAAAGAAATTGAATTTATATCTGTTGTTATACTTGCAGTAAATTTAAGAAATAATTAATATAAAGCAGAAACTTTTCAAGGTATCATTCTCTAAGTATTATAGCAGGTATGTCAGCTAGGAGTACCTGCAATTCAGTTAAGCCCAAACCCTGAGGTAGGACTTCCCAACACTGACAGAGAAATGGAGAAATGGAGATTCCATACCTTCTTTCATAGCTCATCCGAGCAATTATAGTTAATGATCCATTCTACCAAGATCTTCTTTCTTCCACTAAACTAAAACCTTCCTGACTCTCCACTGGCCCATCCGGTTTCCTCATGTTATTTTATGGTAGTTAATAGGTAGATAGCAAATTGTGCTGAGGCCTTTTTTAGAAGATCCTACCATATATAACAGAATTTGATTAAAATTTCAGTGACTTGATGGATAACCCAATAGTCAGAGCTGTAGTGTGAAAAGAGGTTATATTTATGCAGAAAATGTTTACATAGAATATTAGGAAAATATCAAGAGGAAACTATTGTAATCAACATTAACACAAGATGTCAGATAGAACTCTGTAAATAGAGAAGGTCCACAAGCAAAATTTTATACCAATGAAAGCTAATATAATGCCAAAAAATAATTACCTACAATAAAATTCATTTTTAAAGGGTAGTAACCATGAAGTTCAAATTCAACTTAGAGTGTCCTCCCTTGACTCTCAAATTTGAAGAGAAATCTGTTCCTACAAGGTCCAGAATTAGAACTGAATCTAGTGCCACATTTAGGCCACAATGCCTCATCTGCTAAGCGTTAGTTTTCCAGAAATATGCCAGTTCATTAGGCACAAGGGCAGGGTGCCCTCTTTTCATTTTGGCTAAGAAAAAAAATGAGAATTTGGTGGTTAAAAGAACATAAGTAGGGGATCTGTCAAAACAGGGTAAGAATGCAAGCTCTACCACCTGGAGCTGTGTGATCTGGTACAAAATGCTCCACAATTCATCCTCAATTCTCTCATCTCTAAATGGGAATAAAAGGAACAAGCTCTCAGCATACAGATTTTATAAAATCATGCATGTACAAAATATAAAACAATATTTGACACAGACTATGTATTCAAGACTCTACTTGCCATTGGCTATTGCATTCTTACAGTATTCTTGTTATTGTCATTCAAAGGAAATGTAGGAATGGAGAAATACTGCATTTAACTGGTAGTTCTTTAAGGTAAATTGGGTTAATATCTGTGCCTTTTATAGCAATATTAAAGAAAATTGTGAGCTTCAATCAACAGGTAAATCTTCTATACACGTAATGCGGAGGAATTATTTTTCAAATCCTCTATACAAGTAATTGGGAGAGAGGAAAAAAATGAATTGGGTATGGGGAGAAAAATTAAAAGATGGTTGAAATTACAGACTCCATTTATTTAAAAAAAACTAATGGGAAATAAGAATAAAATATCTTTCTTTTCTCACAAAAATCTTTCCTTGAAGGTCCCTATTCTTGCTAATTTGAGGCAATAATGACAGCACCTTGGATTAACCCTATTCAGGAAACACTTTGGTGTTTTGGAAAGAACATGGATTTGAAGGCAGAAAAATTTGTGTTACAATCCCAAATCTTTCCCTTCCCAGGTGTGTGATCTTCGACAAGTCCCTTAGTGTCTCTGAACATCAGGCTTGTATCTTATAAAATGGAAACAGTAACGCAAGCTTGACTCAGGAATGAAATATTCTGGTGTTTATGTTGCAAGGTCACACATCTATTTACACTACTCTCAGAAACACAAAGGAGACATAACTTCTCCATACTCTATAATTGGCCTGAGCTTTCTCTGAACATCTCATTTCTCACTCCCCTGGGGAGGAAAAAAGCAATATTAGCACATTATGGTAAACCAAATCTCACCCAATAACTTAGGCATTTTCTTTAGGTAACTACATTTCTTTTGGAAGAATCATTCTTTCATATTTCCTTCCCCTTCCCTGCCTCTTTCCCAAACAGTATGTAGGAATGGGGAGGTGGGCAGCTGATGTCACCTCATAGCATGGTGAAGTTAAAAAGGCTCCATGGATTGCATGTAAAGTTTTCTACTTATAGCAGCGATTGTCCAGGAGATATCAAAACTGTTATGTTTCATCCCAGCTAGTTCTAACCTCCTGAAACTAACAAGAAACCACGAAGTTTGAGCAACTCTCAGATGCTGGGCCTTTCTTGAGCCTGAATAAAATATTTTCCTAAACGCTGAAATTCAGGCTCGTTTTAACCAAATATGAGCCCAAGTGTGGACTCAATCTATCCTATCTAACATGTTAAAATGAGTAAGTATAGCTACCATGAACTCTCTCTCTTTCAGCAGAGGGGAGCTTAAAAACTCCTTTTTCTCCTCACTAAACTATGCAGTGAATTTCTTTACTGATGTGTTTCCTTACATTATAACATTTTTTTTTAAACTTTGATGATCTTTGTTCTAGTTTTTGACAATGTGTTGGTATCTTTTAAGGTGACAATATCACCTTACTACACCATTCGTGTGGTGTTTACTAGGAAACCCTGCATGTGAAACACTTTGGGCCTGCCGTTGCTCAATTTTGTCAGGGTCTGGTGGTCTTTCCTGTTGATCTGGCTCCATGAAGCCCCCGAGGCTTGCTGCAAACTTCATTTCCTTTCTTGACCCGGTGGTCTACTCTCTAACTCCCATACAGAGTCCCTTTATCTGAAACCTTCATGATGCACCTGGCAAGTTTCCAAGTCCGATCCTGAGTTCACTGGCACATCCTTCTCCAGCAGCCAGGAGAAACCTCTTGGATCTTCCTCAGCACATGGGAGCTGACACTGTGTCAGAAGCACCTTCTGTTAGCCAATCCTGTCATACTGTCACATTTCCTCAGGTATAGTTGTCCACATGTATGCACCTGGTATACCCCTAGAAGTCCTTAAGGAAGCAGGGGAAAAGCTCATCTTCCCTCAGAATTTCCCTTAACCTATCTAATATATCTCTACTTCTGGACCCATGGCCTAGAGAGAAGAGGCTACGACACGTATCTTCTGCTTCCACTACCCCACTTGCCTCATTCTTCCCACAATCACTCCAATGTAATTGGCTTTTCTTTTAGTCCGTTTCTTGTCAGATAGAGATTCCTTCTAAGTGTTTCAGGCTACCCAATAATTTATACAACCTTATGACTTTTCCTAAAGGAACAGTACAAAATAGGTAGAGAAATCGGCTTAATAATAATGGAATATAAATAGGGAGGTAGATAGAAAGTATTAAACTTATTTTACATGTTAAATGTTTGGCATATAGCAATTATTTCAACTATGAGTACTATGCTGCCTAGAAAGACAGCTTATAACATGGCCAAATATCCAGTAATGGCTTCCTAATCTCAGTTTACAGTGAGGAATGCGGTTAACCTCACCTGACTGCAAAAGGTATCTAGATTATTTGCCAAACTTTTAAGGAATCCTGTGAAGTGATAGGGATGGGAAGAAATGCAGTGGGGCTTAACAAGGTAAATAATCCATCAGAAAAGAGGCCATAAGAAGCTTGAGCTAGAAAGATTCATTATTTTTATTTGTGGATCTAGGAATCAGATCTACGATGAGGTGAGGGGGTATTTCTATAAAAAGCTTCTTGCTCTTCTTTATGAAACTTGTTCTTCAAATTTTATACCTCAGTGCATTATTATATGATTTGTAGCAAAGGCCAAATGCTACATAACAACTGATTCTATCCCTTACAAATGCATTCTGGAAATCATATAACCTCATGTCAATATAAACCAAATATACCAGCATAATCTATCTAGGATTTGAGTTTTAGCCTTTTGCCTCCCAGACATAGCATTATTATTATAATTAACATAATTATTATATTATTAATCAATTTCCAGACAGTTCTTCTTTCTCAAAGCTCAAATATTTCACATTTGTGAAATTCAAAGGACTATCTCATGATAATTGTGGTTATGTTCTTAGATGTTATATATTTCATCATCAGTATATTCAAAATGGTCCCCCTAAAGGTTCCTGAACACTATTGGATTCTCACTCCATCACTAATTATTAGTTAATTATTTTTTCTAGTCTCCTGAATCCAGTCTTTCCATAAGAAATCTCTCTAGACTTGGTTAGTGCTGTTCTGTCCTTCAATAAACCTCTGTGTGTATCTCTGTCTTCACCATTAGCATACTGCATTATGTGTTTACTGTTTATTCCATGAAACTGAGATTGGTTTTATTGTTATTCCTTTCATATGTTCCCTTTAATTACAAGTACTACTTGTCTTATTAGGAAGTGACTTGCCTTTCTCCAGTCTTTCCAAGACTACCTAAAACCAAGTTATTTTTTTCTCTCATCGTAAGAACCTGGATTGAAAATTAAGCTGGAACAGTGAAGCAAGGATAAAAATGGTAGATGAGCTACTAAGTCTGGGTCACAAAAATGTGCTATGGTATGAGATTGAATTATTCAGTAACGTGGTGGCAGATTCCCTGTAAGCTGTCCAAGTGGAGGTATGTATCATTGACTAGAAAATATTAATATTTATAACATATATCTTCTCTTGAAGAACAGTTTGTCCTCATACCTGGCCACCTGTCTGCCAAGTTTCTTAGACACCTTAGTCTCCAATTTTGGTTTCTAGAGTTAATTTAATCCCGTTAACTCAATTGCCTTAAAATTATAGCATGGGCCGGGGGTGGTGGCTCACGCCTGTAATCCTAGCACTCTGGGAGGCCGAGGCGGGCGGATTGTTTGAGCTCAGGAGTTCGAGACCAGCCTGAGCAAGAGCAAGACCCCTTCTCTACTAAAAATAGAAAGAAATTAATTGGACAACTAAAAATATATAGAAAAAATTAGCCGGGCATGGTGGCGCATGCCTGTAGTCCCAGCTACT
>RJWJ010010065.1:0-48095 GCA_004363605.1 Indri indri | reverse complement strand
GGGGTGGTCGGAGGGGTGGGGGTGGGGTGCAGAGAATGAGGAGAGAGGGCGAGGGCACGCTGTGGCTCTTCTCTCCAAGGCGAAGGCGGGGGTTTGTCGAATGGGGGTGGGGAGAGGGGGATTTCGGCTCCAGCGTGGAACCTAGAGAAGCTGGAGGAAGGTTTTATCACGAGGCTTGAACCGTAAAAGGTGGGTTTTCAAAACTGCAGGGTGTGACCTTTCCGTCTCTAAAAGCGTGAAATCCCTACAAGGTGCCGTCTGTTCTAGGTTCTGGGAGAGAGGTTTCTGCTTTCGAAGTTTCTCTTTCTCTTCCATTCCTTTCGGCCTCTTAGTCGTCTAGGACTAGGTAAAGGTTTGAAAATCAGCAAGGCTAAGGGAAAGAGTGTTGTGTGGTTTGTGTTCAGTGCTTTACTATTTTCTGCATTTGGGACTGTGTGAGTTTCTTAGGTTTGTTTCGATTGCCCTTTACAATAAAAACTCTGTATTAGGGAGACCCCTCGGGAAAAGAAGAAAACAAGGTTTATTAACGGGATTCCAGGTTTGGTTTCTGAATTTCCTGAAGGGCAAGAGATACATCCTTGTAGCATTTTGCTCGGCTTTCAGGAGAGTAGAAATCGTAGAATAAACGTATGTCTTTGCTGGAAGTCCCCTGTATTGATTTAAATTATTCCATCGGGATTATCTGAGCCCCCTTTGATTTGAATTTGGAATAGATCCAGTTTTCCTAATTGGAGCCATCATTTGGAAATTGCTTGTAATTCTTCTCTGGGTTATCAAATCTATGGCAAGCTTATAGAACAGCAGGAATAATTTTTTTCGGTCATCTTGATTAAGACGGTTTTAATGCAAATGTTATGTTGTTCCTTGGAAATGTGAACATTTGCAGAATAGCACAAATTTAAATGATGGGCCCCTTGGAATTCTGTAAAGCCTTTGCCACCCCAGCTCATCTCCAGGAATGGGCCCTCCCCATTCCTCACACTGAAGAAGCAAGGGCTTCTGGGATGGTAGCTTTGCCTTTGGAAACTCATGTTCCTCGTATTTGCTTAAGAAGAATACATATTAAAAAGGCATTGGCCTTTAATGTGGTGAGGCTATAGTGCTTTCCCATTTTGGTTACATAAGGTTCCAATCTAGTCTTTACCTTCAGTCTTTAAAAATGCTTATTTAACATTTTTAAGGGAAAATATAATCTTTATGCAACAGGAAATTGGTCAGATAGGCCATGATTTGTGCAAACCACCTCACAATAAAGACATAGTCTAAGACTACCATATAGATTCCGTAACCATATATGGTTTTTGAAATTCTAGGCTACCCATTCCCATATTTAATTTTTGGAGAAGGAAACTCATCTTTCAACCAAGACTAGATTTTTGAGTGAAACTTAAAAAAATTGTGTAAGATTTAAGTTGGTAAAATTCCTCTTGTATAATACCACTGCATTGGAGCTAATTTAATATATATTAAGCTAACGGTCCACTTAAATAAGATAATTACTTAATTTGCTTACTGGAAATGTTAAACTGGAAATGTTTAAGTGGAACTAGATTTTTGGTCTCAAAGATTGACAAGAAGGCATTTATTTACACTACTGTATGTACCATTTCTTTTTTTTTTAATTTCAGAATATGATGGGGGTACGAATGCTTTGGTCACATAAATTGCCTTTGCACTGTCCAGGTCAGAGCTACAAGTGTGCCTATCTGATGTTAATGATTTGTATTCTGTATCTAGGTAACAATCTAAAAAATAGCATATTTCTACAACACAAGTTAAACCTGATTTTTTTCTTCTCTCAGGAATAGAATGCTGAAAGTGGTAAAATCTTTTACAGAGAGAAACATGTTAATGAGAAGTAGGCCTTAAGTTTCTCTCTAGACAAAAGGAATAAATGGAGTATCTTTTACCTGGGTTTTTGAAAACCTGTTGAGACTGGATTAAAAAAGATGAAGACATTTCAGAAATGAAGAATATGAATTCTCTTTCTAAATATTTTTAAAGATCTTGCTAATATCCATTTGGGAAGTAATTTGTAAATCAAACCTTTGTGTAAGAAATTGACCCTCACCTGTAAAGTTTGGACAGTAAAAAAAAATTTCGTTGAAGGAGTAGAAGCTAATCTCCTGAGACTGAACCATGTTTGCCTACTTTCCACCTCCTGGTTCCCTTCTTCCCCACACCCCTCCCTTTTCTCTGTCTTCAGTGCTAGCAACATTGGCTTTTATAACCTTGTGGGAGTTGAGCAAATGTTCCTGCTTGCTTGAACTTTAGGCTTTATCTATTTGGCTGCCTTCTCCAACTTTTGCCTACAAATTTTTTCTTTTTTTTTTTGGTTAACTGAACTAGCCAGTTGCTTGGATTTGGAGTAAAAGGGAGTAGACTAATTATTTTCTCTTAAAAAAGATCTTTTCCTTTTAGCTTCTGTTGGGCAAGAGCAAAGAAAGGTTCTTTTTGTCAACGGAGTACTTAATTAAACAAAATATATGACCATTCGTTTATTCAACAAACATTTACTGAGTTACCGCCTCTGTTGGAGGCTCTGTGTTAGATGTGGGAATACATGGTGGGTAAGAAATGGCTTCTGCCTTTCTGGTGCATTATTAAAATGAAAAATAGACAATCTGTTGTGAATAATCAAAAGTTGTTTGGAGTCTTTTGAACATTAATATAGTCACTTTATATATGGTAAACATGCTTCAGCCATGCAAACACTGGAGTCATTTCTTTATTCACTGCATAAAATATACATCATCTTCCCAACTACAGCATAGTTTTTTTTTTCATTTTGGGTAATCATATGGTTTATAAGTCATTATAGACCCTAAGGTCTATGGCTTTTTCTTTTTTAAAAAGGTAAAGTTTAAGTCAAGTAAAGGGGACATAGCAGATTTCCTGATGTCTAAGTTCAGCTTTGTATCACTGGATGGAGTAGGGAAGAGTGGATGTCCAGGATCCCTTCCTGTGACTTAAAGTATCTCTGACAGCAAATTGGGCCCTGCAAATTATTTTTCTGTGGTCAACTTTGAATTATAGATAATAACAGGTGATGGATCCCAGAAGAGTAGGTAGTACTAAATAGTAGCTCCAGTAAATCTTTGACCTTTTGCAGGGCTGCCTCCTGAGATCTTGGAGAATTCCTATGTTTGTGGATAGTGCTAGACCAGTGGTTTTTAACCAAGGCAATTTGGCCTCCCGGGAGTCATTCAACGATGTCCAGAAGACATTTTTGCCGGATATACCCTACTGGCATCTACTCGGTAAAGGCCAGGGATGTTGCTTAAACATCCTGCAAGGCACAAGACAGTGCCTCATTACAAAGAATTATCCAGCCTGAAATGTCAAGAATGCTGAAGTTGATGTAATTTCCTCTAGAAAATGTAGTAAAACATAATTCCAGGAGAATAGAGAACAATAACAATGTCTTGGTGTGACTGAATATTTGGCTGAGCTCACTTTATTAGTCTTAAAAATGGCACTCTTCTCCAGGCACTTGTAAACATTATATATATAATAAATGAGGAACCATGCTCCGAGAGGTAAAGTAACTTGCCTTAGGTCTCACAGGTGGTCAGGGTTGGAAGTAGAAATCAAAATTAAGATCATCTTACTCGCCTGGAATTCATGGTTTTGAGCACAACTGCATACTATCTCCCTTGTGGCATGCACCATTCAAAATCTTACTTAACAAAATGAAAATTACTACATGTCCTATATACCATTGAGCTTGCTTGAGAGTAATTAAAACCACGAATGTTAAATTTGATCATACTTGGAGTAAGTAGCAAGGAGCAGGGGGGAAAAGAAGAACCAATACTAATTGAACGCCTACTATGGTTATAGGAAGTACGCCAGTTGAATTTTTATGCATTGTCTAATTTGATCCTCACGGCAACTCTACAGAGTAGTTACAAGGCCATTTTACAGATGGGAGTAAGAGAGGTTAGTTAAGTAACTTGTACAACTAAGATTGTACAACTAATAAGTGGCAGAGTTGAGATTTGAACTGATGTCCCACAACTAAGCCACTGTCCTTGCTGCTTGCTCCAAAGGAGCCTGTTGGAGAGAGGAGAGAAACTGGTCCTGGGTAAAAAGTAATTTCAGAGGGAATGCAGTAGATGATGGATTATATTCAGGTAGAGAATGGAGAGGTAAATTGCTGTACCTTCCTCAACTACTGAGAATTGAATTTAGCATGGAATTTGATCTACAGATGTACCCAAATCGAGACTGTGACTATCATTTTGTCAAACTTTTCTATCGTACTTGAATTTTTCAAGCAGTGATTTGATAATCATGAACCTGGAAGTTCTCTAATTGTGTTTATCTCCTTTCGGCAGCTCACTTTCTACCTTTCTTAGTGTTGTCCTATAGAACTTAGTAATGGCAGCATTTAGTTCTGTCTTCTTTTTACACAATTTCAACATTTGTGCTTGCTATAGAAGTTGTTTTTATAATAAATGACCATTCTTGGGTTTTCCATACGGGGATGTTTTGTTTTGACAGCTAAATGTTTATTTTAACTTTTGATGTGTTTTGTTTTAGAGCATAAGAAGAGGGAAAAAATTTAAAAAACAGCCCAATCACAATCATATTTTGTCTGGAAAGCATTTTGTGTGTGTGTGTGGGCAGAAAAAGTACCTCATGTTTCATTTCATTTACTTTAAATTGGAAAGGAATTTTAACCATGATTCTCAAGGGCCAGGATGCTGGAAAAAATGTTATTTAGATAAAATGCATGTTTTGATTTCCACGTAGGACTGTGAGCCATAGATTCTGATTATAATAATAATGTCCTGATTCCGACTATAGCAATCAGCCACTTGGGTAATCAACCACTGTGTAGACACGCATGGTGATGCCACCTGATTTGTCCCTCCCCCGTGCCCCCCACCAGCTGATTTTAGAGTAGACTTGAGAGATCTGATGAAACTTGCAAGAATAAATAATTCTTTCAAAAATCAAATTTTTCAATAAGAGTGGTACTTTTTTTTTTTTTTTTTAGGCAGAGTCTCACTCTTTTGCCTGGGGTGAGTGCCGTGGCGTCAGCCTAGCTCACAGCAACCTCAAACTCCTGGGCTCAAGCAATCCTACTGTCTCAGCCTCCCGAGTAGCTGGGACTACAGGCATGTGCCACCATGCCCGGCTAATTTTTTCTATATATATTTTTAGCTGTCCAATTAATTTCTTTCTATTTTTGGTAGAGACGGGGTCGCGCTCTTGCTCAGGCTGGTTTGGAACTCCTGAGCTCAAACAATCCGCCCGCCTTGGCCTCCCAGAGTGCTAGGATTACAGGCGTGAGCCACCGCGCCTGGCCAAGAGTGGTACTTTTTTATTGTAGGAAAATGCAGAAAATACATAAAAAGCCTCAAGAAGAAAATAAAAACCAGTCATAATTCACCATCCAGAAATTAGTGACAATATTTTATATGTCTTTTTAAAGTACAGTGATTTTTTAATGGTGGACTCAAGTCCATTGCAAAGTCTCCAACTTATAACTGTAGTCTGAGTTAATTTTTTAAACTACTGAAAGATTTTCTAAATGATTGCTGCGTCTCTAGACAGAAGTCACAGTGGTTAACGTATGAAAAGGGAAAGCTGCCCGGGAGTTAGAGAACTGTGCTATGGCCTCCTCCTGGTAATTATCTAAGGAAGCTTAAGCATAGCTCCTTCAAATTTCTCCTCCTCCAACTTGAGTAATAGAATTTCAATGCTAGACGGGGCTGTCAGTACCCCACCTTCATTTTACAGACAAGGAAACAGAGACACAAAAAAGGTCAAGCACCTGCTTTGAGGTCACAAAATATGTTAATGTCAGAGTGCTAGCGTGAATTTTTAGGTCCTCTCCATATATAGGTAAATTTTTATTTCCTAATGAAAAATTCTTCACCGTCAAGAACTTTTTGGTGGCCTCAAAAGAACAAGGTTTTATGGTGGAAATATGTTAACTATTAGTAAAGGATACCAAAAGGCCAAGTATTTCATAATTTCAGAGAGTGATCAAAACAGTTGTGAGTGGTACAGGAATTTTTCATATTATTTGCTTTATTGAAGTTGAACATTAGTGATAGGGAATCTCTTGGGTGTATCTAGCCCTCAGTTATTTTCTCCTGGCCAAGTACCAAGTACCAAGGCATATTAAGTATGCCTGTGGGTACAAAAACGATAGGACTTTAAGAGTCTTTAGATATGGTAGCCTGGAAGACCACAATTAGGGCTATTGTTCCATGAAAGTGCCTTTTTTCCTCTATAAAATGAGATATATATTGAAATTGTGGGAAAGAGGTTTTAAGGATTGTATCTGCTTCCAAACTAAGGAAGTTAAATTATAGCAAATGCTGTCAGTGTGGTGTCGTTAAACCACATGTGCACGCGTACACACACACACGCGCACGCACACGCAATTGTTGCTTTAACCTGGCACTCTTAAAAAAATAAGTTCTTTAGCTTTTCTCCTCTTTTTTCCCTGCCCCTCTTCATTGCTTTCTGTGGCTGTGTGGGTCATTCTCTGTTTGTGTGTCCTTTGCATGTGTCTGTTTTGCTCTCGGGGTGACTCTTTGTTCAGTCCACCTGGCTCTGCCACCTTCCTTTTTCCCAGGCTCTAGGTGTATCCACAGTCCTGTCACAGTCATCTGCCACTGCCTTTTACCTTTGTCCCTGTTTGCCAATGTTACAGTTACCCCACCCTGGGCTGGGCCAGGACCGTTTATCAGCTTAAGGTGGGCAGGGAAGCTGATCTCCAGGGCAGGTGTGGAGTGAGAAGAGCTGGTGTCACTCTCCACAGAAAGGGCATTGACAGAATTGAATTAAACAAAATATCTACAGAGATTACATAGGCTATGTATACGTGTGAACCTGTGAACACACAATTACTCCTTTACACCCAGGGCCCCAGCAAACGCTAACGCTACGTGAAATAATAAGTATAGATACTTATTGCCAAGGGCTTACTATTTGAACAAATGAGAAAATTGTACCCTTGCCTAGGGGTGTGGTTTTAAGTAGTTTTTGCTCCTGTTCCTCATTGCCTGCTAATGAATATGTGCATTGTCAGTAAGCGGCCAGCTTTTCCAGACTTCCTGTATTGCATTTTATTTCTCTTCGGAAAATGGATTTTTGTTAGTAAACCACTGAGATTTACTTGTACCTCATTTTTGAACTACTACAGATATTGAAAGCACAGATAGAAGATACACGTGGGCTGTTTTTTGGGGGTCTTTGTTTTTGTTTTTGTTTTTGTTTTTTGAGACAGAGTCTTGCTCTGTTGTACAGGCTAGAGTGCCGTGGTGTCAGCCTAGCTCACAGCAACCTCAAACTCCTGGGCTCAAGCGATCCTCCTGCCTCAGCCTCCCAAGTAGCTGGGACTACAGGCATGTGCCACCATGCCCGGCTAATTTTTTATATATATATTTTTAGTTGTCCAGATCATTTCTTTCTATTTTTTTAGTAGAGACGGGGTCTCTTGCTCAGGCTGGTCTCGAACTCCTGAGCTCAAATGATCCTCCCGTCTCGGCCTCCCAGAGTGCTAGGATTACAGGCGTGAGCCACCGCGCCCAGCCTGCTGTTTTTTTTGTTTTTGTTTTTGTTTTTTTTTTTTTGAGACAGAGTCTCGCTCTGTTGTACAGGCTAGAGTGCTGTGGCGTCAGCCTAGCTCACAGCAACCTCAAACTCCGGGGCTCGAGCAATCCTACTATCTCAGCCTCCCAAGTAGCTGGGACTACAGGCATGCGCCACCATGCCCGGCTCGGGCTGTTTTTTTAATGCAGTAAAACCTAGAAAAAGAAAAGAATAATCAAAATAATAAGTCTTTGTCATCAGTACTTTATTCCTTATATAATTTATATTTACCCACATAAAAACTCTCTGGATGTTATTCATATTCCAAGACATAAAATGTTCCCTAGACATCCTAATCACAAGAATTTGGAATATCCACAAAGTTTTAAATTTACTTTTCTATACGAAGGAAATGATAACGGGGAATGCAGAGGTTTATTGGCAAGGTGGTTTTGACAAAGATGGTACAGAACTAAATTTCTATATATCAATAAGTTAGTCACTCACTTTGTTTTGGAGAGTAGATAAGGCTGCTTGACTACTATTAGATTTGAAATGTGTGATTTATTAGGAAGACATTAAGGATTGGTTTTTCAGTGAACTCCGCCGGGTCCAGTTTTATGCATTGTTCTTGTTCGCGAGGCTGATTGCAAGCATCTGCCTATATACATAATCAGTCACTGGCACTTTCTTGTGGTCAGGTAAACTGAAGTAACAGGTTTCCCCCAGGTTTCTCAGGGGCTAAAGAGTACACACAGAGAGGCAGACATGCAAATTATTAAGTCCAAAAATATTTATGTTAAGCCATAGCAGTGGATTTAGACATTTGAATTAACAAAATTTATGTTTTTCAACACTTTCTAGGAACTACCCTGTAAATGATTGTCATTTCAAAGACTTAAGATGATACAGTAAAGTCCTCAGCCAGATAACTTCTAGAAGCTAAAAAATAAAATAAAATAAAAAAAACACTTTAAGTCCCTTGTCAAAGATTCTATACTTTTAGGTGCCAGGGTCAACACAAATTTCCAAACCCTAGGCCCATTCCCTTCTAGGACACAAGTAGCTCCTCCTCTTTCAAGGAATGGACTGGGATGGCATTTTCCAACGTAGAAAGCACACCCAGTCACACTAAAGGAAAGAAACCAAGCAGCCAAATTGCTATGAGGAGGTGAAAGTTTATACTTGCATCTTAAAGCAGTTGGCTGTTGTTCAAGCTACTTTTTAAATATCAACTTTATTGAGCATTATTTACATACAATAAACTGCATCCACTTAAAGCCTCCAATTTGATGAGTTTTGACAGATATATGTATCCATGAAACCACTGCCAGAATCAGGGCATAGACTATTTTTATCAGCCCTACAAGTCTCCCATTTCCCTTTTATAATACATTCTTCCCTCTGCCCCTGTCCCCAGGAACCCACCGATCTGCTTTTGTGTGAGAGCCACTTTCCAAACCCAGATTTGAAAGTTTGGGGATCCTTCTCTATGAAAAGACCAGGTTTATGTCCAAGATGCAATTTTCTTCTCTCTGTTTAAGATAAAATATTAATAATATCATAGAGAAATTCTATTAGGAAGGTATCGATTTCCTACAATCTTTTTTCTGATCACTTACAAGTAAACTACTTAGTAAATAGTCTCATTATATACTTAGATCAAAGATAATTTACAGCCAAGAGAGAAACAATTCTGGTAAATAGAAAAGCAGTGTGTTTTTTTCTAAACTAGTTTACGGTAAGAACAGGAAAAATAAAATAATTTGAATTTTGCTTCACACTTATTTGTAAAGTACAAATGAGTGAGAATGAAGGTTTTACATCTATAATATATATACATACCTCCTGCTAGTCTGTGTATAAATGTATGTGTGTGTGTTCATATAAAATTATGTAGGAATAACCCTATCCATTGAGTCTTCCAAAAGACTTGAAGCAGGTTTCAGAGGGACTTTTCTGTGCACAGAAGGTATATCATCTTCACACACTTAGGTGCAAAGCAAGCTTTTAATATACTAAATATTACTTTCTCATTGATACAGTCAATTGAATGAATAATTATTGGCAATTTAAGGTCTACCCTATCGAGATGCAGTTCGCCCCTTCCTGTCTCACCCCTTCAGAAAAATCCACGTATCAAACATTGTCTAGCTGGCCCTCTGTTCCAGCTGTCTGTTACTTTGGCCTACATCTGCCGCTCCTGACTTCTGCTATTTCTGCCCTGTCTTCCTTCCCTGATTTTCTTTCTCCATGTCTTTCCTGTCTCCTGATGCGACTTTCCTTGCACTGCTCTGCTTTCTCATGACAAAGCCATTCTTATAAACATCTCCAGACCAAGTGGGCAGCAGACTGCCTAATTCCAACATGTCAGATAATGTCTTAGAGACTGTTTTTCTGTAATCCGATAATTTTTTCAGACTCCTTTCAAGTTTGGTGCCATACTGGAGGTTGGAGAGTTATGAAAGGATGACTTTCAGATAATCAAAGTTGAATATATTTGCTGGGCTATGTTACGATATTCTTTGAAATTGTGAATCATTAAAATAAATGAACGATTTACACCATAATATTCCCATGAAACTTCCTTCGACAAAGCTAAAGCAGTTAAAGTTGTTTTGAGGTAAGGTGATTTATCACCCTTCAGAATGTAAAGAAATTAAAAAAACCCTCCAACATTTGTCAAAACCCATAAAATGGACAACACAAAGAATAAACCCTAATGTAAACTATGGACTTTAGTTCATGATAAGGCATTACTATTGACCCATCAGTTGCGACAAATATAGCAAACCAATGCAACGTGTTGCTAATAGGCGAGACTGACAGGGAGTGTTGAGAAGCTATTTGGAAACTCTGAGTGCTTTCTGCTCAGTTTTTCTGTAAGCCTAAAACTACTCAAAAAATAAAACCTATTAATTTTTAAATCTCTTCATATGTTTGGGTTTCAGAAGTGCAAAGAATATATCAGGCACTTTTTATTATTACCTTGTAGATTAAAGTCCAGTGTGTTTTTCAGTATGAGTAAAATAAGAGACGTGCTTCTCCTTGAGTGACATAACTTGGGGCATGGGCCCCTTTAAAGGGACAGCATGAGCTTCTGGGAGAGCTGACCAGTACTGCCAAACACTGTGCCTGGTTGTACAGGTCAGGGTGAGCACTGCGTTGGTACTTTGTCTGCCACCCATTGGGACATCATGCCATCTTTGCAGTGGAGTAGAGTACCATAAATCCCCTGCCCCACAACCCAGTGAGCCCTTTTTTGACCCTTGCATTTGTAGTGCCACTAGCGACAGTGACAATTGGTGAGCTCATGCCAACTCTCTGAGTCAGTATCCAGGTCAGAGCTTGATTGCTTTGGGCCAGAAGCTATTGCATGGCTTGCAAAAGCACAGACCTAACACCAGAACCTCCGCACAATTACTCACTGTGGCCAGCTCTACCGTAAGCGTGTGTGAAAAGATTTTTTACAGGCGTGAATGTAAATGGTTTCTGTATATTGGAACTGGGTAACTATGATGAGCAACTACAAGTAATGTGTTGCTTTCCTGAGTCAGCTGTGAAAACAGAACATTCTGTGGTAGGTGGTAGTTGGGGGAGCAAGGATCAGGTCTGAGAAGGATATTGAGACTGAGACGGGAAACAAGCAGATGCTATGGTGATAAAGTCACCAGAAGAGAAAAAACTGACAAGGAACCAAGGATTACAACACAAATGGGGGTGACCACCATGAGCTATGGATATCTTGAGGACGTGAGTGTCCATTGGAAAGATGGCAAAAGTCATAGTCTGACCAAATCATAATGCGTTTGTTTCACAGGTATAGACGGGCTGAGTCCGTCATAAGGCCTAGTGTAGTTATGCTCCCAGGTAGTGGAAGTACCTGGAAGCACTGGGATGGTGGCAATGGCTTTCGGGGCAGGTATGTGATAGCATCCTCCTGCCCCCTTGCTGCTCACCCACCTGCTTTTTGCCACCCTCTGGCTCATATTAGTCACCCCTTCCCTCTATCTCCTCTTTACCCTTAGTCCGATTACTTTCGAACTTTCTGTTAAGGAACAAGGAGGGCCTCAGTGTGAAAAAATTTGGCTTAAATATTCAACCTACCAGAGCAATGTAATTTACAATTCTCTAACTGCCAGATTTTTACTGCTGCAGTGGTTTGTTAGGTATAAAATTGGACTTAGGGTACTTTGTGAAATGTTTTCTGACATACAGCTTGAAAGTTGAATTTTGTCACCTTATAAACTTATTTATCATCCCTGCCACTTTTTAAACCCCCATAATTTTTCTTTGTGTGTTTATTATTATCTGTGTAGCAGATAATGGCAGCATGCATGCTGACATGAAGGATTTACTCCAGGGCTAATTGATTGGAGCAGAGCTGCCCAGTTGCCAAACCCAGCTTAGGAAAAGTATGGGGCTGAGTGCTTCATTAAATGAAATCAACAAATGTTTATCGAGTGCTTACTCTAATGTGCAGGGCACTTTGCTAGACTTGTTAGATGTTGGGGGGCATATTAAAACAGTGATCTCTTTAAGCAAGGAATGTCCATGCTCACTGGAGAAACTATTAGACACGCATTAAGGATGTGGTGGAAGAGTATTGAATGGGGGTGAGTGTCAGGAGTTTTGAATCCTAGCTTGAGTTCTGCCTCTAACCACCTGATCCTCTGGGCAAATCACTTCCCCACTTGGGGTCCCAGTTTATAAAAAGGGAATGGGACTAGATCATCTCTAAGACATTCTGTGGATGGTTCATAAACAAATGTGAAAGTGATTCCAGAAGGTGGAACGTTTTCTTTTGTCGAATGACTTGTATGTATAATTATATGTATATAGTATAAAATACATATAGATATAGTTATATTAATTATGTCTACAGACCAGTGTTTCTCAAAGTGGGGGTCTTGCACCAGGTGTATCAGCATCACCTGGGAGCTTGTTAGAAATGCAAATTCATGGGCCCCACCCAGACCTATTGAATCAGAAATGCTGGGGATGGGGCCCAGCAATCTGTGTTCTAACAAGGCCCTCTCTCTTTCCCTCAGGACATTCTGATGCCCACTAAAGTTTGACAACTACGGGCTATAGGAGTTTGGGGCAGGGGTTCTCAACCTTGGCTGTACATTAGATTCATCTGGAGGGCTTTTTTGGGGATGGGATACTGTCTTCATCTGTTTGTGCTGCTATAACAAAATACCTGAGACTGAGTAATTTATAAAAAATAGAAATCTGTTTCTCACAGTCCTAGAGACTGGGAAATCAAGATCAAGGTGCTGGCAGGTTCAGTTGCCTGATAAAGGCTGCTCTCTGCTTCGAAGATGATGCCTTACTGCTGCATCCTCCAGAGGGCAGGAATGCCATGTCCTCACCTGGTGAGAGGCCAAAGGGCAAGAGAGCTAAACGCTGTGTGAAGCCTGTTTTATAAGAGCCTCAATCCCATTCACAAGGGAGGAGCACTCCTGGCCTAATCATCTCTTAAAGGCCCCACTCTTAGTATCATCACATTGGCCATTACATTTTGACACCAGAATTTTGAAGGGGACACATTCAAACCATAGCAGGCACTCAGACATCACTAGTTGCTCTGGCTCCCCAGGTGCAGCCAAGTTTGAGAATCAGTGGTTTAGGGGAGAGTGGCATGAGCCAAAGCACCCGTCATTCTCTAGTGGCGATGCACCTCAGATGCAGGGAGTCAACCGAAGCTAGGGGCCTGGAATTTCATGCTAAGAAATTTGGCCTTTAGATTACAATGGAGGAAGGTTTTGGGGAAAGGGAGTGATTCCTTTGAGGTGGCACATTTGAGAGATTATTCTGACTGCTATATGAAGAAGAAAGCATACCCATAGTTAAGAAGTCTGATGAAGTGGTCTAGCTGTGACGTGATAATGGGCCAAATTAGGACTGTAGAAATGAGATCATAAGAAGAAAAGTACGAAAGCTCTTTTTGCAGGAGAAAGGAGCAGAGTTTGGTGATGGTTGTGGGGGTGACTGCAGTGTTGGAATGTCTTTGGTTCAGGAGTCCCTCTCAGATTTCTGGGAGGGCTGGTGCTCTCTAGATGCATCTGTCAGAATTGTCACGTATGGATCTTATAATTCTTTGTCCCTCACGGCTTTGATTTAGAAATTCTAATGGGGGGGGTCCACAGTGAGTTATATAAAAATAAAGAATTACAGTCACCTAAAAAGCTACCCGTGGTCATCATGTCAGGGGAAAAAAATGTTGTTTTTTTTCTTAACGAAAGAATGCTTGGAGTTGTGGGAAAGTTGTAAACTTGGCAATGACTAGTTCAAGCCTATCAGTCAATTAAGTGAATTTTTATTTTATCATTTGTTTTATTTGGGAGCTGCCATAACAGTCATTGAAAAGACATCAGTCTTCATATTTTTAAAACAAAACAAAAATACCATTGAACATTAGGGCAAAGGACAAGAATTTCGAGGTTTTACCTTTTGACTTCAGCAAATATTTGCTGCTTCATTTTTCTTGCTGGATTTCGCCATTTGACTTGTGTTTTTGCTTTGTCTCCATTTGTTCCTAATGCCTGATAATTCTAGTTTTCTCTATTTTGTTTTTGATGGCTTTTTATTCATAAGTATTCTTAATGTTTTAATACTCCAGTCAAAAAATAAGTATTTCCCCCCTTTATATTTCCTCCCTTCCCCTTTATGTTTTTCCCCAAATATGCTTATTTCCCCCTTATGACCAAAAAATTCTTTAAATTCACATCCAGAAATGGCCCACGGAAGGAGCTCGTTGGTATTTATTTGGAGCATGGTGGGGGCTTTGCTCCCTCTTCCACTTTTTGTTGGTTTATAGGTCATGCCACAACTGGAAAGAAAGACATCTTTTTTTTTTTTTTGAGACAGAGTCTCACTCTGTTGCCCGGGCTAGAGTGCCATGGCATCAGCCTAGCTCACAGCAACCTCAAACTCCTGGGCTCAAGCGATCCTCCTGCCTCAGCCTGCCGAGTAGCTGGGACTACAGGCATGCACCACCATGCCCGGCTAATTTTTTCTATATGTTTTTAGTTGTCCGATTAATTTCTTTCTATTTTTAGTAGAGACGGGTCTCGCTCTTGCTCAAGCTGGTTTCGAACTCCTGAGCTCAAACAATCCACCCAGCTCGGCCTTCCAGAGTGCTGGGATTACAGGCGTGAGCTACCGCGCCCGGCCAGAAGGACGTCTTTTATTGACTACTTTAAAAACCTATACAAGCAGATGCAGTATTTTAAAGAGTTACCTATATTCCAATGCAAAGTTAAAAATGACTACTCTAATTTTGGTAAATCTGTGCACTTTTATCAATAGTTTTCCAAAAGAACTACAGAAGTCTGTGGAAAAATCTGGAGTAATCACAACTTCAAATGTGTAGTATATCTAGTAGATACCTTTTAAAAATATAACCCATCTTTTCCCAAACTGGATATGGATAAAACCTATCTCTTTCCAAACTGTGAAGGATATTACGATTGTGTCATATAAAATAAATGTAGAAGCTTCTGTGGAATAAACGATCTTCTAGACAGAAAATCTTAATATAAGGCCACAAAACTGGACTTTTATTTTATTTCTGTGACTGGTAATATCCTCTTGGTTTTCGTTCATATATTACACTAATATGTTGTTAAAGATTTGATTATATTGACGATCTTGATTATGATGGAATTACTAAAAAATGAAGCATCTTTCATCTGAGCCATTTATTTCCAATAAATTATTTTGCTAAATGAGAGCCAGTTTATCAGTTCTTCTGCTAAGGGAAATGAGCCAGTGGCCATCTCAGTTGTATTTATCATTGCATTTTATGGTAACATTTAAAATGTGTTCTTAACAGTTCATGTGCCAACGTTTGTGACTCCCATAGTGGCGCAAGTCTTTGACTAAAATAAAAGTGGGGGTAGATGAGAAGTCTGAGCCACCAGTTACCATCACGAGTGTACCTAATTAAGAAGACGTTTGGCATTCACTACTTTTTGATTTCTTAGGTGAGAGAGGATATTTTGAAGAACGGTTACCATGACAATCCCATTTAAAGAATTTAGAGGAGACAATGAATCTGTGGGGATCATCCATTTTGATTGATTGAACTGGTCTTTTAAATTCATTCAAAGAGCTGTTGTCTCTGGATTTTACTTTTCTACATAATTCACCCAGTTGATTGGTGATTTGGGGATCGTTTAAGCTTGGCTGTCAGTAGCGATAGGGTCAGCAGTGTCCACGACCACAGTACTTTTGTTGAACCTGAAGGAGAGTGATTGTATATGTTAAATGTCACTAAAAAGTAACTACTGGCTGCTTCTGGAATAATATAAATGGTTTGTCTATTTTCACTTATTAATTCTGTCAGGGCGGGATAAGACTAATATGATTTATTTTAAAGCCTGACTGACCCTAAGGTGTTTGGGTTTTATTTTGGGTTACTTTGCTGTCATCACATTTTACCCAGGGTGTTTGGCTGCCATTCTGTTTTTATTCTTTGACTTGCACAATATTGTCAACACAATTTGTATTATGTCTGGTCAGTGCCACGGTTACACACTGCAGACTGAAAAGGACATCCAAATATACCTACCACGGGTGTCTTCATCCTCACAGCCCCAACCAATGTTAAGTGGGACATGCTGGTACAAACAATAACGTGAAACGGAGGTACAAGTGCAGTTCAAATGTCACTAAATTTTGTCCTTTTTCGTGGACTAGTTCTTGATGGTGAAACCGTGAACTGTGGGCGGGGGGAGATTACTCTAGCTGGGGCCTGAGTTGGACCCTGATGTGAGAGAGCTTTGCCTCCTTGGCCTTCGGGCCTGTCTCTCTTCTGCCCCCTGGAGGGTGTCAGGGTACATGAAATTCAAGCACCTTCTGAAAGGACAGCCACGGTCCTGGTCTGGTTACTAGAAGACTGTTTCCCTGCCACGTCTCCACCTGTAGCCCCTCCAAGCCAGAACGTGAGGAGGTGGGGAGCAGGCAGAGAGACGGCAGGGGAGGCCCTGGGGGGTCGGGATCTCAGGAAGGCAGCTACTGTGGTTCTTGAAGTAGAGAACCAGATTGCGTCAAGTACAGCCCAGTAAGAATCATATCCATCTCCAGGAAAAATCAATTTCACAAGGGCGAGTAAGATGAAACAGGATAAGGCTAGAGTGTGACAGATTCAGGTTCAAATTTTCAGTTGGGTTGACTCTAAAGAGAAGTATATTTGGTGCCAAGTATTTGTGTTTGCGGTGGCATACGAAATCTTTATTCAAGTTTGATAACAGTTTGACTCTTTGCCTGCCCTAATAATAGTAATGATTATACATCTTTAACAGTCAGTGAGTGCCTTTTGTGTGCGAGGCACTGCCAAGTGCCTTACATGCGCTTACATCTTCAGCTCTGTGAGGCAGGTGGCCGTTGTGAGGTTGGGAGGGGCGGGGCAGCCAATATAAGGCGGAGCCAGTAGTTGAACCCAGGCAGTCTGGCTCTGGCACCTTGCTGTGAACAGCTGTGCCATGCTGCATTCCTGCTGCAGCTGAGAAAGGGCGTGGCATCTTCTAGAAACAGTGAGTTCCATGTGAGTGGAGTGTGGGTGGTGGGAGATGAGACGAAATAAAGCCTTTGGTAGATATGTACCGTGCTAAGTACTGGGAGATAGAAATGAAATGAGAGATTTTTGTCCCTGCCAGACGCTTAAGTCCAGTAGGACAAATAAGACCTAACATGACACACATAATCCACATTTATGTGGTAGAATATGAAAATATTGTCAGTACGTAAGTACAGGTGGGAAGAGGACTAGAAGGTGTTCCTTTGAACTAAGTCACTTTCAGACATTTACTTTCAAACGTTAGCTCTTCACCACTGGCACAAATTTCCCTTCCTCTGGGCTTTTGACCTGGCAGACAAGAACCCAGTTCCTGTAGTTAACAGATTTGTCCATTTTGAGTTCGGAGGTATTGTCTTCAACTGTGACAGTCGTCATTCAGATCGCTAAACAGATGAACTCATTAGCCTGTTGAAGCAACTGGACCAGCTATTTATTTTCCAGCATCTTAACAGTTTTAAAATCTATAACCACTGCCTGTTTGAGGATCAGCCTAGAAACGGTTGGTGGGGGTGGTGGTGGTGGTGACTACATGCCTGGTTATAATCCTTGGTTTATGTTTGCCCTGTTGCCATTGATACTTCTTGAGAGCCTCCTGGGTGCCAGGCACTGTTCTGGGAGTGGAGACAGAGCAGTGAAAAAAGAGTGCCCCTCTCAGGGAGCTGTCTTTTCCTCTGATTTCATTTGCTCACGTACATTTTCACAGTTGATTTAAAAGCACATTCGGTGTGAGTTTCAGGATTTCACTTCCTTTCACCTTTGCCCTAGCCAGGCCTTTCTGAATAAACGCAGGGGTGGGGTGGGGCGGGGCAGTGAGAAGGTGATGTGAACAGGCGTTTGGGGGGGCAGCATGTTGTGGTGGGCTGTGTTTGTGTCAGGGATGGGAACAGCACAGGGCACACCTGTTTCCTAGTGCTGCAGAACCATTACACTGGGATGGGCCTGCCCACTAGCCTGCATCCTAATCCTGTTGTGATTGGAGATAACTTCAGCAGTCATACGGCACCTCGTATCCATGGCAACCCCTCTAAATATTCCTCTGGCGACTTGTGTTCTACATTCTGGCAGGATCGGAGCCCTCCTGTGGCAAAATATTCTAAAGATGTTAAAAGAGAAAAAAAAAAGGCTCAACTAATAAATCTATTCTAAACGACTGAGTCATTTGTTTTGATTACCCGGGTGATTGCCAAATGTTAATTTAAAACTGAAATAGGCCATGAGCTCACTCCCCTAACAATGCTGAGTGTTTGAGCTAATACAGCTTGATAATGAGGGAGCCAGATCCACTGCCAGTGCTAATGTTATATGATAAACAGACATTTGGAGAAATATGCAGAACATCTTGGCAGTTTTCCTTTAACTCTAAGGGTTGTAAATACAAAGTAGAATGTGTTACCATGAGCCATTTCAAAGGAAGTTGACTTTGTTTTTTTGTTTGGTTTTTTTTTTTTTTTTACAATTTTGAACTTTTCTTCTAAAAAGGTAACTTTGCCTCTTGATTCTCATTTTTCCCTAACTTAGGCACGTTGGAAGTTGTTGTGAGCTGTATCCAGCCCTTGCCTAATACATTCTATTTTCCACACATCCAGCGTGAGGTAAGTCTTACTAATTGCCGCAAATTCTTATGCTGATGTCCAACTTTCCAATTTGTGGTGTCAGGGGTGGCATTGTACAAAGAGCTTTATTTGTACAGGAGGTGTCATAGGCTTCCTTTTAATTGACCCAACCAATATTACTGCTTACCCTAAATGTTAGCTCTCTGGGGAATGCCTTTTCAAGGGAAAATCTCATTTGCATCGATCTTGGGGGCATGAGAAGGGAATGTGCCAGGCACAACAGAACTGTTAGAAGGTCTGCTTGAAAATAAAGATCTGCTCATGTCGCAGCATGAACAGTAGGGAGCAGGAAAGCTGCATGGAGCAGATAGTGGGATGGGAGGGAGGAGTCTCCTGCTGACCACCAGGAGGAGGCTGAGCTGCCCTGATCAGCTGTCAGGAATCTTTCTGCCATGGATGGAAGGACTGCCACTGCAAAATCTGGTGATAGGAATGCCAGAGTATTTCTGTTGGGCTATATTAACAAGAGCTAGGACATTTTTTTCTAATTTGTCCTCAAGTTCAGAGCAGCCTTGCTGCACTGGTGTCAGCAGCCAGACTGATCAGACCTTTCATTTAACATGCATTAAATAGGCACCCTGTGTCCTCTTCGTTTAGCCATGGTAGCTTATTTAGACTCTTTGATGATCCACGTTCTTCATTTCTCTCTTTGAGAGAAGGGCTATTCACCTTTGAAAATAATGAAAGGAAGGAATCTAGTAGATGGCTTAGCCAGGCACAGTGCAGGTATGGTCTCTTCTTTTTGGTGCCCCAGGCTCTGTGCATTTACAGGAGGGGATGTAGCTTTTGCCAGTGCTGTGCCAATCAGGATTCCAGTGTCATCCGTCAAAAGGTCGCAGTGTTTTTGCCTTCACCTCCCTCCTGCCCACTCTTCCATGCAGTTACGCTGTCAGCGTAGGTACTTAGGTTTCAGTTAGGGTAGTCGCTCACTAGGTGGCAAAAGTCACCTTTGTTACATCTACTCACTGCAGAATTCTTCCTGGACTTTAATATATGTCTATTCAAATGCCTAAATATATTAAACCTTAAAGAGTGAAAAGCATAGGACAAAGTTTGAGAAATGTTTAATCTGAATTTTATCCATTTCATCAATTATGATGTGGTGGTAGTTGGAAGTTCTTCCAAGGGCCTGAGCCTTGAAACTGGCCTGATGATAAATGCTTCGGCAGCTTCCCTCTGCTGCCAGAGATGCAGTCTTCATCTTCGGGTCTCAGCCCTGCCATAGCTCTCATTCATAGCCTTTACCTAAAGGGATTGTTGTCAGACTTAAAGAAAAAGATAGATACCTATCTTCAAAAAAAAAAAAAAAATCTTAGATCTAACCCCAGTAGAGAAAACCAAAGCAGAACTGCTTTAGCTCAAGTAGAAGGCTGTGACTCAGTCCCGCTCCTCTGAGGAACCCTCGGGCAGTTTGAAAGCACGATGCTCTCTCAAAAGCAGTGATTTGAGCTCTGTGCCCTTATTTTTATTTTCCCATAGAAACAGATACTAGATTCTTTAAGGAGATATAAAGAAGGGTAAGACATCCTCCCATCAACTTGGAAATGCTGGCTGGGTGAAACCTGGCAACTCGCATGCATTGTCTGCCCTTAGTAATTCCACAGCAATCTGCAACTTTGATAAGCTTCATCAGCAGAAAATTTCAACAGAAGCTAAGTGTATAAGGCTATATTCTTAAAATGGAACTTTTTAATTGAAGTTTTTCAAATACATATTTGAAGTGGTTTTATGATATCAAGCATACCCCGAGGACATTTTTACATTGACCAAAACTTGGTCTCCTTGGGTTTTCTTTTAGAGCAGTGAGTTTCTCAGGTGAATCAATTAAATAGAATCTGTTAAATTCTGTTTCGCCATGACAGAAATATATAGGGTTATACAGTTGCATCTTGTGCTCTTTCTTCCTTTCTTTTCTTGATTCATTCATTCATTCATTTAGCCCTATTATGTACCGGGTCAGGAATGTAGTGTTGAGCAAAACAAAAAGAATAATACATTTTGGGTCTGATATTCCTCAAGTGTAGGGCATCCCTAGATTATTTTTCCTTTTGCAGATAAAGAAACTGCGAATTGCTTTTGCTTTTTTTTTTTTTATTACACTGCCCAATGTTAAGTAGACTGGTAAGGATTCAGGGGCACAATTCTCCGCTCTGCTCTTTGAGCTTGTGATTTATGCCACCTCCATATAAGCATGTGCAAATAATAAAGTATTCGATAATTGCTACAGATGCAGCTGTGCCTGGGACCCAGAGGCCCCAAAATGAAAACAAATGTAAACTGTGCATTTCACACTCTATTTTTCAAAAGTTTGTTTGGAATGATTGAACAGTTTAGGAAAATGGACTTTGCAGTTTCCACATGAGCTATTTTGGTTTTTTTTAAATGATAGTGTGTCCCATTTTAAGCATAAGAAAGCATTTATCATAGATAGACTTCATTATTAAAAAACTTAAAATTATTCCATTTGGCTGCCTTTTAGTTAATGGAATTATTTGGAGCACAAACTTGACTACAATGTAATTCTTAACGTATATATGAACTTGGCTAAGTCTGAGTACTCTGTATTTGTACTGCAGTACTGACAATATTGCTAATTAATCAAACGTGTCTTACATCTAGGAAATATTTGTATCACTGACATATGGTCGTTTTCATTATTGATTTGGCAGTTTTTAATACTCACAAAACACGAAATTTTAAAAGACAGTAGTCATAGTGATTTGATTTGTGCCATTTATATTGCTGTAACCTCTCTTCTTGGTGCCCTGGTAGTAAGCATGAAAATCAGCACAGATGGGTTACACAGGCTTACACAGTTTGGAAATCATCAGCTTAGAGCCAAGGTCTCAAACTGGTGGGCTGGATCTGGCACACAGAGGTGGTATTTTAAAATTTTAATTGCCAGCATTTAAAAATTGAGAGAGTTCACATTTTTAAAAGTCCAGATTTTTCAGCTTCTCCTGAAATATCAGAAGATCTGGCAATATCAAGTCTGCATTCCTGTTTGGCTACACTAGGCTGGAGCCAAATAACTGCTGTTTCTTTAGATGGAGCAAGAACTTTGCCTCGGTCTCCAGCAGTCTCTGTAGTCTCCTCGACACTCAGGACAAGGGTCTTTTGCCATTATCTAAATGTTTCGCTCTTATAGCCATGTGAGTTTTCAACCCCAGGTCTAGATAAAATTGAGGTTGCAAACTTAAGATCATCCTTTCTCTCAAAATACCAGTTTGGGTTGAGGGTAGACATTTCAGGGGAGGGGTACCTTCTGATGATGGTACCTAATTAAGAGAAGGAGCATCAACAAGTATGGGTGTTTTATCTTATTCTGGAGGCTTCCTGTGGTCCACTTTGGTGCTTCTCACACTTTAATGTGCAGATTCTAGAGTAGGGCCTGAGTGTCTGCATTTCCAGCAAGCACCAGATTATACTGCTGCTAATCCGAGAGCCTGCCTCTCTGAGTAGCAAGGAGACTTTACCCTAAAGCAGTCCTAAGAAAAAGCAGTCAGGCAGTGATGGTTCTAATATTTAGAATATTCACGTTTTCTTTTGCCTGAGATAGATAAAGAGACCTTAGCCAGGCTGTTTTGTGTTGAATCATCCGAGATAAACCTGGGTTCACTTCAAGTTGCAGCAAGGTAGGTGACAAATCAATTATTTCTAATACAACATAGCACATATAAAAGATAAATCTAACTTTTTATTTAAAACTTTGTTTTAAATTAAGTGCTTCTAGTAAAAAAGCTAGATATGTTAAAGCTCAAGAATCGTGAAGTAGGGATTAGAGCTTTTGATTTTATAATTATAGGAGAATATATTTATGGGGATCTTAGAGAATTTATAAATCAGACCACAGGAAATAGGATAATTATGAAATCCCTGGATATATGATAACTTTGTAAGCTATAAAATGATAGAAAAAGTCAGAAAGGAAGAGGTCAACAGATTGAAATATATACAATTATACAGCGAAAGACTGTAATGAAAATGAAAAAGAAAGCACACCAGGAAAAATTTGTGGCACATATGACAAGATAATTAATTTCTATATTATGCTTAGAGGTCATACAGATTGTAAGAAAGGCACGCACAGGCCTGGTGTGTGGTAAATGCTTCATTAACTGTTGACTGAATGAATTCTCCAGTAGATAGGTGGGTAAAAGACCATCACGTTATATCACAAAGTAAATAAATGCATGGAAAAACATTTAGCCTCACTGGTAAGCAAAGACAGGCATACTCAAACATCAACAAGGTACACTTTTCACCTGTTAAATCGACAAAACTACAAAAAGAAAACCTGATGCTAATATGCTTTCCTTGAAACGGATATACACTGCCAGTAGCATTGTAAGTCGGTAGAAAGCCTTTGGGAACATTATTTAGCAATATATGGCAAAAGTCACAAAGATTGGTGCCCTTTAATTCAGCAATCCTATTTTTGGAAATATGTTCTAAGAAACAAATTGTTGTAAGAAAAGAAAAAAGCTTTATGGTTATAGGTATTCATCACAGCGTTATTTATAAGGACAAAAAAATTAGAATTTAAATGTCTAACAGTAGAGAAATGGTTCATTTATTCAACAAATATTTTTGGTTAATTTCGGTTAAGATTATGATACATGTTTGCAGTGGAATTTCATGAACCTGTTAAAAATTATAATTTTCATGCTTGCATAAACAATATGAAAGAATTTATATAATATAGTCTCACTAAAAATGCAGGATACAAAATTGTATGTATGCTGTGATTGTAACCATGCAAAGTGATATGTACATGTGGACAAGAACTAGAAGGTATGTGGACAAATGTAAGTATCCCTTTATTTGAGGCTTTATTCATGTTATGTTATTTGTACATTTTACCATACGTACATACTCGCTTAGAGGTTGAGAGTCTTCCACTTTCACCTACTTCAGTTATTAAATTTAAAGGGTACCATATCACAAGTAGGATGTTCCCATCTGTCACACAGTAGGTGCTTAGTAAGTAACTAAGAAACATGATGAGGACCCCTGCCTACAGCCTAAACATGGGGTTCTGATGCTATAGTTCCTTCTTGCTTGTTCCGTCATCCTGAGCCACCATTTCTCTTTCTTCTGTTTTGTCGTTGTTTTGTTTTGTTTTTAGTGGTTAGTAGAGGCATCTTGGTATCCCACATAACACCAAGGATAAATATTTGTTTCAAAGCTTTTAATTAATGTGTAGCAGTGCCAGGCAGGGAATGAATCTTCATGTTTAAAGGTCCAGTGTCCACTTAAGGAGAATCTTAATGGAGCTTTAATTCAAGGGTGATGCTCATTTCATCTTCTGATTTCAACAAAAATGTACTTCAAGGTGGTGGGCTTCCTTGCAGTGACCCCCTCCCCTTCAGCTGTTTTCTCTGTTGCAGATATACTTGTTTTTCTGCTATAAGTATACTTTTCTCTTCTAATTAGGTCAGTTACTTCAGTCTGTTTTTCTTTTTTGACATGGTTTCCTCTGGCTTTGGCACCACATATTTTCCCCATATGTCATTGCCTCTGGAGCTTCATGTTGCAATTCTTCAAGAGGGATGGAGAGCTTTTGCCTGCCCTTTGCTTCAATGAGTGTTCGTATTTCTTTTGGGCCTAGTTCTGTTTGGTTTTGTAGTCTTCAGAGTCAGTTATGTTTGGATACTTAAGTAAAAATAATGGTAAGTCAGAGATATGTCTGGCAAAGGTGCAGCACATTTGTTAAGGTTACTGGTTTATTTATCTCCCATGTCTCTATGGTGACTAAATCTGGGCCTGGGATTTAATGGACTTAATTTTGACCTCTTGTAACATCTCTTTACTTTTCCCAGCCTCTGATTTAGAAGGAATTCATTTTCACTTGAGGAGAGAAACTGCTTCACTTACAAAAGGGGATCCTAACTAGCCTCTTGGAAAGTGGAATCTCTATAGTCTTTGATTCTTGTGCAGTCTTCAGTCGGAGTACGTATCACACTTGTAAAGAAAGCTAAGACACTGTGTAGAGAAACACACATGTACGCACAAAACATTACTGATGTCCCAAGGAGATAATTTTCCTTTCAGTGAAATAAAGTATTGTTTAGTTAATGTGAATGAAGTCTCTGTGAGAACTTTTTATAAGAGAACCTTTTGTAAGAATATTAAATCAATGGAAACATTGATTGGACATCACTTTTTTATTTTTAAAAAGTATCTCTCCTATACTCATTATAGGATTACAAATTTGCATGCATATACATGTTCAAAGCATATTTCTTAGTTGAAGTGTGTTGAACCATACTGTGGAAGTCCGCAATAAAGGTTGAATGTGACCAGGATTCCACATGGAAGAAGTCAGGTTTGGACATTGAAATTCAAATCTAGTGTTTCGTCTATACCCAATTGATATGAAATGAAGATCTCTAAGGTAACTAGAGTCAAATCATCTTGGACTTCAGTTGGTTCAAATGACCCCTTAGAACTTTTTATCCACTCCCATATGGTGTTTTGAGACTTATAAAAATATTCCAGTTTTATGAAGTTTAATGATTTATTCAAAATTGAGTCAGAGTGCATTACTTTCTTTAAGGCTATTGTATACTGTGTTATTTTACTCATAAATAATTTATCTATTTACAAGCCCTTTCTTTCACCTTCTTCATCTGAGTTTGTCACATATGTGACAAACTCACATATATGAATTTTCTTTAAAACTAAAACAAAGGAGACAGTAAATGATTAATAAGGATTGCACAGAGGCTGAGGCAAGGGAAGCAATATAAGTGCCCTTCCATCCTTACTTCTCAAGTATAAAATCTTAGAGTTCAGATCTATTATCAAGTTCAGTTCAAGTCCAACAGGAACTTGTGAAAACTTAATGTTTTTACTAAGATTTTTGAACATTCTAAAAGCTCAGTGGATGTGGAAGTTGTTTTAAGATTTTGTCCATCATGAAGTCTTCTATTAATAGGACGAAGACTTGAGAAGCCAACAACAGATGCTCACTTGCAAAAGAGATCCGTGCTTGTGAGATGAATGTTGGATGCTCCTTAATCTCTGGATTTGAAACCTTGACTCACACCTCTTATAACTGAACTTAGAAAATGTATTAGATTAAGATCATAGCTAAATCATATAAATTTTATTATGGTCAGTATGATCAGAATAGCTGAGGTCAAAGCTTTTACGGAAAACACGATGTTAAGGCCCGAGGCCCTTAATAATGCTCGAGAAGAAACAGCACTTTTATCGTCATCATCATTATCATTATTATCATCATCATTATCCTTTCAACCTTCTATGTTGAAAGCCCAGTGTAGTGAACAGTGCTAATAATAGTTATAATTTATGTATTTCATTATTTCTTTCATTGTCAATATTTTAGTTTCGTTTAAATAGCTCCAGGGATCAAATCTGTTTAAAATAAAAAAGGATGAAATATATAAAAATATATTTAGAATAGTAGCCTCGTTGTCCTATCAGCCAGATAAGCTTCACACTTTGCAGAGCCTCTCTCACTGAAGGATATCGAATTCCTGGATAAGCAGTTAGTTTCTTTAACAGTTCTTCACCTAAGTAGAAAAGCAATGGTCCATAGGTGCTTTGGTTAGAATTTGCGGTTTTTGTCAGTCTGCGGACATCTCTTAAACCATGTGATAAGTGTATGCAGTATGGCCGTTTTCTACACATTGTATAGGGCTATGAATTCACAATTAAGGCATTCTACATGTTTTTTTTCCCAGAATCAGTAGAGCTTTTGCTGTGGATGATGGCGAGGGTTTGTGTACGTAGTTGTCAGTGTACACAGGCAAGGCGATTCATAATCCGTGGTGTCTTTAGCTCCCTAAAGTGGTTCAAATGCTGACTAATTGGAGAAGATGAGTTCCACCCTTTGTATTGGGCGGAGGTGACAGTTTTGAACTGGGAAAACAGTACCATGCGCTCCAATATTTTTAGCCTATCCCTTATGTTCCTAGCTCTGCTCTTTGAACTGTCAGTCCTCATAGACTTTACACAGGATCTTGACCTGACTCTTGATCTTCTCATGGACGTTTTCCATTTTTCTCACTAAGGCACTAAGGAGTAAAGGGTTTGGTTGGGGTTACTGTCCTAAATGGTACTCTGCTTTCCCCAGGAAACAAAGCTTCTGGGGAGCAAGAATCCTGATGTTTCCTCTTATGTCCTTCATATCATTTATTATTTAGTGCCAGAGATTTAGTAGGCATTTACTAGAGACACAATTGATTAAATGAGAGGCGTTGCATAAATTACAAACCATAGCATTATCATGGTATTGTACAGGACAATCTCAGGATCTTTGACTCCCTGTTCCTCTAATATTTGTATTCCCGACATCGTTGCAGGATATCCTTGAATGGAATAGTCTCTCCTACCTCATTTATAGCATGGCATCATTTCTCCCCAACATTTGTAAATAATTTTTTCAAACAGAAAAGTTGAAATTACAGTGACCACTCATATTCCTACCATCTAGATCCTACAATTCAACATTTTGCTGTATTTGCTTTATCACATATCCATCCATTCATTGGTCCATCTTAATTTTTTGGGTGCATTTCAGAGTAAGCTGCAAGCGTCTGTACACTTTACCCCTAAATACTTTAGCTTGCGTATCATTATGTGGTTTCAATTTTGACATTCTTAGAGCTGCTATCAGATTTGCTGAGATCCTGACATTTATTTTGCTGGTGGCTAAGGAGAGGTAGTAACTTGAATATGAAATATGTTCAGTTTTCAGACTCTGGGGGGGTTTCCGTTTGTAACTAGCAGCAAGTATGCAAACACATCCATATCGCTGCCCCTCCCATTTTGTGGTTGCATTATTTATACTGTTGAAACTTGGAAAGTCAGCCTGGGAAATACAATTGAGGGTCTTTTTAATATGAATGAAACTAGAGAATTGGGGGTGAGGATAGTAAGGCAAAGAGTTAGAGTTTTGCCTTATAAGGGGAGAAGAAGATTCAGGACCAGGAAGTTAACAACGTGATACCACTTTCATACATGAAGTCTAGAGAGGATTTAGTGACTGTTTATATTACTTAAAGGTCATGGGTTTAATAAATGCTAAGAGTACAACTTGAGTCCTTCTGGCCTAGTGGTTTTCATATTATATTCCACGGAACCCTAGAATTCATAGAAAAGTTTCAGAGGCTTCACGAACATTTGAATTAGATTTTCAAAAGTGTATTGAACTATTATAAAAAACTAATAAACAACGGACACACTTAACTGTGTTTTATAGTAAATTTTAACATCCTGGATAACACTTAATGATTGACTTTAAAATAAGTAAAGGTTATTCATGTCAACCTAAAATAAAATTTTGAGTAACACTTATCTGTCATCCATCAAAGTCAGGGTAATATTTCTGTGTGGGAATAAAGACAAAAGATCTACAGCGGGGCCATTACGCTAAAGCCATGGGTGTTAAGACATTGGCCTGTGAAAGCTGAAGTTACATTTTGGTTTCCAGTTACCATGAGCACTTATCCATCTGTTATATTTAGATTTTTTTTCTGATACCTTTAGGAATCTGGAAACAGATGAGTATATGCTTTAAACTTGAAACAACCATAAAAGGGGAGAGATGGTTAGCAGGCTGGAGGCTGGCTTTGGTGTCGTCCCTCCGATGGGACTGTGTGAATGGATTAGGGAACCTTCAAGAAAGGTCTCTCTTGGCCCATGGCCCAAACTGCTCAACACAAGTCTGAAAGTGTATGTGTGCAATATTTGCATCTCATTATGAGATTTTCAGGGCTTCTTTGATTATGCCTGAAAACCTTAAATGGGCTTGGCAGATTTCTTTCATTTGGAGTCTGCGGTACTCACTTTCATTCCTTCATTCCAGATTGTACCAGATTCTGTGCCCACAGTCTGAACTACCTTTTGAAAGCCAGTACCTGCTTGTGTGTAGTTGCAGTCGATTTTTAAGGTTTTGCTTATCTGTATTTTATTTCCCCCTATCATTTTATTAAGAAGATTCTCAAAGTTGAAATGATTTTGCAGTGACCTCCGGTATACCTGTAATCTAGAATCTACCATTAACAACATTTTACTTGTTTTGTCACATATCTATCCATCTCTGTATCCATTCGTCAATACATCTTATTTTTGGATGTATTTCAAAGTGAATGTAGTAGATTTCACTAGTTAACATCATATATTTTATATACTTGGAGTCTAGCTTGTTGAACATTACACAAATGTGCCTAACTTGGCACATGTTGTAAATGTTGTAAAAGAAGATGTAAAATAAATGCCCGAGTTTTACTGGGAAAAAAAAATTTAGGAGCCTTATTTTAAAAGTAACAGGTATTCTGGAATTCTGGCATGGAGTTGGAAAAAAATAAGGGCTTATTTTTAAATTGGAACTTTTTTGTGACTTAGATTTTTTGCTGACCACTAATAAAGGGAGGGCACACTTATAAATTTTACTTTCATCAGGGGCAGGAGCTAAGTAAATTCCAGTTCTTATAGAGAGGCAGGATCATCTTTAAAAGTGTTGTAGAGTGTCGGTCACTCCCACAAAATCGATTGCATTTGGAAGGTATAGGAGCAGTTACTTGAGGAGTAAATTGGTCTATACTGGATCTGATTCCCAACCCTGGTGTCAAGATGGTAAGTGCACATTATTTAAAAAAAAAAAAAAACACTCTTTTTACAATTTGAATAGAGACAACAGGATGGAGATGAAAGGTTCCAGTGTATGGCTTTTGCCCCTGTTTATGTGGAAAGCGCTCCCTATGTGCTTGCAAAGCTGTGTTGTTGTTCCCTTTTATTCTCAATCCCCAGAATTGTGTCCAAACACTCTCCCTTGGCCCGGGGGCTTGGCTGGGTGTATTTCCTTCTGGAAGTCTTCACTAGCACTCTTGAGTTAGCTGGCAGGAGATCCCTTAAAAGCATTTCCAAGCAGTTTTTCCCACTCCCTATAGGGGCTAATCCTGCACTTTCCACTTCAGTTCCAGCTGCTTTTGCTTGGGTAGGAAAAGATCTCTGCTATGTTCCCAGTCTTTATGTTCCCAATCTCTGGATTGTCCAAGAAAATTTAATGTATAAGAACAAAAAGTTAGGACAGGAAAACTTTAGGACAGGGATTAGTTGGGGGGTGTGGGCGGAAAGTTTGGTGATTAGATATATTTAAAATGTGTCTGTAGAACATGAAATTTTAAAAAATTACACATAGGGAGTTGCAAGAAATTTTCCAACCCCTTTAGGCAGACATATGACCCTTTAAAATCCATAAAATCTCCTTGGTATGATGGAATAACATGCCCTTTAGTCTTGGAAGTGACTGTTAGGTTGCAAAGGTTTGGATTCCTCTGCCACTAACTTGCTCTTTGATCTCGGAATGGGACTTACTTGTCCTGTGATTATTTCATAATCACCAATAATAAAACTGATTTACTGTATATAGTGTAATAGTTGAATTTAAAAGTATGTCTAGTTATAGCTCAAGTTTATGAATATTTTATTAACATTAGGCTTTCTAATCAGATTTAATTTTATTTGAAAAAAGTTGTTTTGCATATGAATACTTTATCTTCTGTAGTTCATATGTGTGGTACCACCCTTAAGATTAATTTTCTTACTGCAAAATGTATGTTTAAAATACATAAACATTGATTAGACTTTGTACTTATGGCTACTAGGAAGGTGGAAAGTTTTCTAGATTTATGCTTAAGACAGGTGACAGTACTTGAGCTTCTATTCTTAGTTTGACCTCACCGCCCCCCTGCTTAAGGCAAGACACTTAATCTTTTTAATGTCTCAGTTTATCCATCTATAACACCTGTAGTCTTATTTCATGGAAACAGTCCCTGCTTTATATTTGATAGCATTTGAAGACTTGATATAGAAGGTGGCATGGAAGTTCAAATTATTGTGTAGGGAGTATTCGTATGCTGAATGATAATCTTGACAAATTAGTAATTACTACATTTAGAAAGTTACAACTCTGGAGGGAATTGATATTTGATATTGTTGTCCTGTGTGTTCTAAGTTACCATCATAACAGTAGGAAAATAAACCCTTGTCTTGGCTGTGTTACAAAGGGATTAACTCACTTCTTCAAGTCCTTACTAAATCTCCAGCCCTTTAAACAACAGAAATAAGAAGTGTTTCTTATTTTATTTAATTTTTCCCAAATAAAAGTCTTATAATTAACCTTGGCTTCATTTTTCTTTTGTTGAGGGCTTTCCAAGTTACTTTCTTTGTAAAGAATGTAGGATAAACCATGTCAGTTACTTAGAGCAAATAAAAATACTCTGTACAGATATGCGGAGGAGTATGCTTTTGATTTTTAGATCAAAGCAAAGAACCAAGATTATATGGAGCTTGCTTATTATACATTTGTTCCCAGCTACTTGTGCCTTTGCAAAGAATTAAATATTAATCAAATACAAGAGGATTAAATAGCTAGACTCTAAGTAAAACTAAAATTACCCATATTACCATTTTCTAAATGCTGATTCCTTAAAAGTTTGGGCTGACAGGAAAGAGAGAGAACGAATCCCTATCATGGAGATTGCTGGTCTTTTCACAATGATCTGCCACTAGATTTTATGGTATATGATAAGTGTGTGTGTATGTGTGTGTGTGTTGGTTGCAAAAATTGTGTGAGCCATGTGAAAAATTAAGTCCACTTGAAAAATCAGAATATACTACCTACTTAGGTACAAAACCTGATTTTTATATATATATACACACACATACATATGTATTATTTTCTTTTACAAATCTTTTATATTGTTTTTCATTTTACATAGTATTTGGACACTGTTTAATTTTGTTCCTAAAACAATTCTATAGGGAAAACAAGACAGGTATTAATATCCCCATTTTGTAGATGAGGAAGAAAAATTAACTTGGCTAGTAAGCAGCTGAGCAGAGTCAGAGATTACATCCGGGGTGTTTGATTTTGAGTCTAGTGCTCTTTCCTTCTATTACAACGCAATGAAGTTGACAAAACAGTCACTGCTATTTTCATTAAATGAAAGCTTAAAATTAATTTAGCTTTTATACTGTTATCTCAATTTAATTTTATGAAGTTAACTTTTAATCAATTTTCAACTTCCTAAAAGTGTTTGAAAATTAAATATCCCATTTCACAACTCCTAAATTAATCTCCTCTGTACATTTCTTAGCCCAATATGATAATTTATATTAATATATAGGCTTTAGCATTTATTTGTGACATCAAATGAGTAGACAGAAGGAACTTCAAATTAATTAGGTTTTGCGATTCTTACAATACTTCTGGTTTTTCATACCGAATTGCCCCAACACCACAACTGGGCATCCTTGTTTTAACATCTAACAAAAATATTAACAGCTAGTATACTTACTTTTAAAATGGTTTGCATATAGTAAACAGATTTATAAACATCAACCCCTTTCCTGAGATCCAGAGTTAATTTTTTTAAACGTTCGCTGTGACATTGGTGTGGAGGTGCTGGTGACATTTCTTTTTCTTGTTTATCTATAGAAACAGGGAGGTGTTTTCTAAGTTGGGAAATCAGTGACAAATAGCCATAGAACATGGGTCACCTGGCTTCAGTTAGTTATGTGACCTTTAAGAAAACAAGCGCCCATTTCAGAAAAGACTGACCTTTGAGGCTGCAGATGTCAAGCTACTCTTCTGCTTTAAAGAAGAAATAATTACAGGGTTAATTTAAAACTCGGATACAGATATAGTTGAAAAATCCCTGACAGATTTATGTAACAAACGAGGATGGTGTTTTGTTTTCCCAGCATGCAGTTTTAAGGTCAGATCGGTGACTCAGAGCTGCACACTTCCCTGGTGGTATGCATCAATGACATGTTGCCAGTCTAACCGTCCAGAAGGGTTTGTGCTCAGCTCAGGTTGCTTCATTATAATCCCCAGCTGAGAAGCCACCTTTCATTTTTTAAAATAGATGAAGAAGACAACATGAACATTTGAAAGTCAAATACCATATGTACTTTATAGCTTTTCAGCCTAGAGACTTGATGAACACTAAAGTACCTCCTTAATTTTGAGAAGTGGATCCTCCATTGCCACTAACCTGTCGTGGCATGGCTCTACATGGGCATATGTTGTGTACGTTGTCAGTATCGGCGTTTTGCTAAGTTTGTTTTTTAATTCATTGTGGTTTTCAGTGCAAAGAGCACTGGACTTGGAATCAAAAGTCACTTCCTCTCTGGGTAGTTTATTAGCTAAGGGTGACCTTAGCATAGTTGGCATGGGATTTCCAGATGGCATCTTCTCTGCATGAACAAAAAGAAGCTGCCATTTCAGTAAGCTTTGGTGGATGTTGCGTGGTCCACTTGAGATCTTTTCATCTTTTAACTTTTTCTCTCTCCCTTTCCTTCTAAATCAAAACTCCCATTCCTTTAGTGCAGCTGACCTCTTTTGGGTATGAGAGGAAGGCAATCTGATTAAACAAACTTAACTAATTTTTTTAGTTGGTTCATTCTGTTTTTTAAAACCGTATATATCTCTTTACTGCATTGTTTGTGACAGCAAAAGACTAGAAACAACTTAAATATTTGTCAGTAAGGCACTGATTAAGTAAATTGTGGTGTATCTACACAGTCGGATACTATGTACATGTATAAAAAGTGGAAGCTCTTTATGTACTAACATGGAAAATTCTCTAAATATAAGCAAATAGAAATAGCAATAGAATAAATAGCAAAAGCAAGGTGCAGAAGACTATGTATAGTATCCCACCATTTATGTTTTTTTTAAAAAAAAAAGGAAAAAGAAAAAATATATATAGCTACCTATTTTTTATATGCCTGATATCTCTGGAAGCATAAAGAAGACTCTGGTATCATTAGTTATCAATGGAGAGAAGGAAGTGGATATCTGGGGATGGGCAGGGCAGGAAGACTTTTCTCTGTATATTCTTTTGTACCTCTTCAAAAATACATATTTAAAAATAAATCCACACAAAAAGGAATGTTCACACCAGCATTATTTATAACAGTTAAAAAGTAGAAACAACCCAAATGCCCATCAGCCGATGGATGGATAAACACTATGTGGTGTATCTATCCACACAATGGAGTATTATTCAGCTATAAAGGGGAATGAAGTGCTGGTGCTGTAATGTGGATGAACCTTGAAACATTATGGCATGTGAAAGAAACCAGCCAGATTCCATTGCTAGAAGAGACAGAAAGTAGATTAGTGGTTTGCAGGGGGTGGGAGATGGGGAGTGTCTAAGAGCTTTCTTTTGGGATGATGAAAATGTTCTGGAATTAGACAGTGGTGATAGTTATACAACCTTATGAATATACTAAAAACCACTGAATTATACACTTTAAAATGGAGAATTTTGTGGTGTGTAAATTATATCTCAATAAATAAAATGAAAAACAACTTGGTGAAGTCATGAACATGGAAACTTTAAGCATAACTGTGAACATAAAAAACAATTAACAGCTTACTTAAGTTTCCACCTAAGAAAATTTCCATTCTAAAGTATTTTACATATTATCACTGATAATGTCAGAGGACTTTATGTCCTGCCCTTATAAAATTAAAAGATCACTGTGATCTTTTAATTTTATTAGGGAATGTTGTTAACCCAAATGAAGCCCTGATTGATAGAATTTTAAGTAAAATAGCTAAATAATTTTCAATGATACGGGATTGAGGTATTGTGCCTACAGGCCTTGCCCAGGCCCTGCCACTAGGAGAGGAGGCTGTGGAGCCTCAGAGAATCTTTTGGACCAGTGTGCCCTTTCTCTCCTCACAGCTGACCCCAGAGCTATCCCTTCCCTGTACTGCCTCCCTAGCCAGTGAGCTGCCCCTGTTCCCTTCCTTATGTTCTCCTGGGGTGAGCTGAGTCACAGGGTTTAAGGAGCCCTTCCTGGTAGGAGGGGATTAGCTTTGGGGCTCTGGAATGAGATCTGTGGCCCTGACAATATAGCTTCTCCTACCCTAGTCACTAACTGTTCATAGGTGCTGGGTCATTATGGGTTGTCCAACAGGACAATTGCCATCATAGCATCTGGCCTATCCACAGGTTAGGTAGATAATAGTCTTCTGACATTCTCCCCAACTCCAGGAGCTTTAACCTGAATTCATCTTGGGGTGGGTATGGGGGATTGACCACAATGGCATCTTTGGTCAAGAATAGGGTAGATGGTGTATGTTTTGGTGCCGCCCCTGGTACACACCCAAGCGGTGTCAGCACAAACAACCTTATCTCACCTGTGCTGCTGAGTCCTTCCTGTAAGTCGTCTGACAAGACAGGGTCTTTCAAATTCATGTACTTGGCATTTATTCAGAATTAAATCACATAATACAAAACTAACCTGCATTCTGAGTGGAGCTGCGTGATGGATATAGGTAGTCTCTTTTCGTTGTTGGCCTTTATGGGCCAACTTAAGCTCAGAGATTTGAATTGATGGTGGCCTGCCTTATTACTTAGTGCTCATGGGCAAACCCTGGGCTCTATTGGAAAATCTATTAACTCTAGCCAAAAAAGGTCTAATCATCCACTGAGCTAACTGGGCCTGTGGTAGGAAGAATGTAGGGAAGACTTTTCCCTACCCCAAGACTGGGCAGGTGACCTAGACCTATTGGGTCTTTCATTAGAGGATCAAAATTGCTGAGCTTTGTTCTCCCTAGGTCTCTAGCATCTGTTCACAAACCCTCCTTACCCATGTTGAATATACAATATACAGCTCTGTCCACTGGGTTGTCCTGCTGCCAGAGGCCGATTACTCTGAGTTCTAGGCCTCTGAGATTTGTTCTCTGCTACTGCAATCATTCTCAGGCCCATGGTCCTTGCAGCTGGGCTCTTGGCCAAGATCCTGATCTCTTATCTATTTTCCACATATCTGCTGTGAATTGGTAAACTTGAAGATAAATTCTACTTACAGGAATCTGCTGCTTGGGACAGCCACATTTTTAAAGTGTAGTTGAATAAATAAAACAGAGTGCTCACTGTGTGCCAGCCACTGTTCTAAATGTTACAAATATTAACTACTTTGTCACAGTGACCCTATTGCATAGGTACTCTTATCCCTATTTTACACATGAGCAAATTGAGTCACAGACAAGTTAGGTGAAACCTGCCAGTGTCATACAACCAGTAAGTGGTAGAGGCAGGATTCCAATCCAGACATTCTGGCTCCAGAGTCCATGCTCTTAACCACTACACTCTTTTCTCTTGAAACTTTATAAAATAGATATGCCCATATTAAGCTAAGGACAAATTTCATATTATTTGTCTTGGAATTAACAATGTTAACTGTACAACCAATCTCATATAAAATTAAGCCTTGAATTTTTTTCATGGAAGCCTTCAAAAATAGTCATGGTCCAGTCTAAACGATTTTATCTGGATTTCATTGAATGCAATAGAATAATCACTGTTTGTTTTCTGTATCTTAGACAATCCAGTCTTATTTATACTAGGTATGTACTTCACCTATTTGTTCTCTTTGATTATCACATTTCTTGAAAATGAGCAGGAAGGGCTGGGCTTTGAGGTGGGTGTGATGTGATATTTTTGAGTGCGTGTCCTTTGGTGGCTTCTGCTACTCTAGTTGCAGACTTTCCTTGCATTCTACTCACTGGACTTTGTGTTCCTGTCATTCTATTTCGTGTACTCGCTGCCTGGCATGGTTAACATATTGCTTGGCTTTAAGAGCTTTGAAATCACTCACTCTTGTTCCTTAAGTGTGAGCTGTTTTAGGTGGACTCTCTGCTTCTCCATCCAAACTAGTGCTTATCTCTCTGAGCTCTGTATGGACTACAGCTTCCAAGTTATCTCAGCTGCAGTTTATGGTTTCTTTGACTAGACTTCTGTCGTAGCACAGAAGAATCTACAAAGTGTATCATCTATAAGTCACACAACTGTCTCTTGGTGTCAGAGGCTATGACCCAGATTAGCTTCCATCGATGACTATCAAAATCAAGGGACCGTGAACCATACACCACATTCCCAAGTTTTACATTGTCATGAGTAAAGATCCTTTGCTGGAAGCAGATTGATATGGTACAAGGAACAGTGCCTTGGGAGTCCGGACACCCACGTTCTAGACCTGGAGCCGCTGTTAACTCAGGGAAGCAAGTCATCTCTCTATCTTTGGGCCTCTCCCATCTGTAAAATGAGGTGGTTTGGACTAGATGGTATCTAAGACCATGTCCAACTCTATCATTATTCAGTCTTTATGAAGGTAGGAACATGTACAGATCCGACCCACTTTATCTTCAGGTCCTCCAAGCCTCTCCAACTTTTGGAGGAGCCTATGCTCTGTCCTCACCATGCACAGATTGACAAACAAGGAAGCCAAACTACCATTCATGGCAGTAATTTAATGGCAGACCACACACCAACAAGATCCCTCTGGTCCTGCCACTGACTTTTCAAAAAAAAACAGTGCCTGTCCTGGCACAACAGAAGCACTCTTTCCACAGAAAGTTATTCATGTTTGCTCTCTCAGACATGAATCACTGTGGCCCCCACTCTCCTCGGTCTGCTCGTAAGTACTCCTGTGTGGGATCCGGACTGAGATGCTGCTCGGGCTGACAAATAATGGCCCTCAAGGAAACTTGGCAGATGGAGGCCAAGGGAGGTTTCACTTTATGTACTTTCAGTCCTCTGGAAACCTGGATTGCCCCTGCTATCAAAATAGTTGACTCCATTGCCTAACAAAATATGGACTTCCCGAGAGACATCCAGGTCACTTCTTGGTCTCTTTCCTTGTATCATGCTCACACTCCCACTGCCATGCACCATGTTAAGTGCAGAACCCAGAGAACCACTCATGAGTCTTTGCAACTTTGACCTTGAATTCTAAGGCTATCGCCTGTTTGGGGTTTGAAAATACCAATGCATAATAAAGTAATGTATTGATTATAATGCTTTGGTAAATGAAGACAGATTATATACTACTAGTCTTTTTTTTTTTTTTTTTTTTGAGACAGAATCTCACTCTGTTGCCCTGGCTAGAGTGAGTGCCATGGCATTAGCCTAGCTCACAGCAACCTCAAACTCCTGGGCTCAAGCGATCCTACTGCCTCAGCCTCCCGAGTAGCGGGGACTACAGACATGCACCACCATGCCCGGCTAATTTTTTCTATATATATTTTTAGTTGTTCAGATAATTTCTTTGTGTTTTTTAGTGGAGACAGGGTCTCGCTCTTGCTCAGGCTGGTCTCGAACTCCTGAGCTCAAACAATCTGCCCGCCTCGGCCTCCCAGAGTGCTAGGATTACAGGCGTGAGCCACCGCGCCCAGCTCTTATACTACTAGTCTTGATGGTTCACACCACGAAACAGGGCTCATGAAGTATTATGGTAACACCTCTGATCAAGGCAATCACTCTTAATTATCAGTATTAAGAATAAAGATATGGATGGAAGCTTATTTGATTTGTTCTTCTTTCCCGTTCTGGGTATTAATCAGCTGGGTAAATGGTAAAATAGGGTCATGGAATGTTTAGCCCTCAAGCATCTAATCTGTGGCTTGAAATGTTCATAACAGGTGGGCTTGGTGAATGCCAGGACTTAGCATTATTGAAAGGGTGTTTTGAGTCATGGCACATGGCAACATGGAAATAAAACAGATATATCACAAGTGGGTGGTAGAAATAGACTGGAAGAGAATTTTAACATCTAAAATATGACAAAGATTTATCCCTATCAGCTTCTCGGTTTCACGAAACAGTCATTTTCTCTTGATCTGAGAGTCTGTATTTGTAGTATATATTTCCTTCTGAAATTCTTTCTGGTTTCTATTTCTTTTCATCTTTTACTTTTCTGTTTGTTTTCTCTTTTAAGAACTACTTCCATTTTTAAAAAAAAAAAAATCTGAGATCATCCCAGTGGCTTTCTCCAATAGTCATTTGTTCAGTGTTATTATGGTAGTGATTTCTGGTTGGAGGCTCATAAAAGTGTCTATAGGATGTAGTTGGGATAGTTCTTACATCTTAATGAGAGTGTAGCAACACAGCAAGTGGCAGACCTTGGGGACAGGAGGCATTTAAAACTGTTACTTATCATCCAACGACATTACCAAAATCAAATGACAGAGGCCATGGCATGTGCTTAATTTCTTAATCTCTGTGTGAATGTTATAAGGAAACCTTCTAAGCCCTGGTCAACTGTGAAATGAACAGGTCTTCAGTAGAGTTAATTAGCATTTCAGGGTGCTTTGCTGTTTACAAGGTTTTTTATTTCATGTATCTTATCTCATCTGTAACAGGTCTTCCTCTTTTCATAGCCACCCTTTCACTTGCTCTGAGATTCAGAGGTCCTTTGGGAAGGCAGAATTTCAAGTCTGTTTTCATTTGGACTTTACGTGACCAAGTCACCCCTCATGGGGTTCTGGGGGTGCTCCCTCATTTTACTCTTTGATGCATATGCCATGAATTGTGACATTTAAGCAGTGACTTTGCAAAATTGGACTTGTCAGTAGGAAAAAGTAACTCTTCCCACCTTAAAGATTGACAGGAACATGAGATGGCTGAAGCTGTACTGGCTTTTTTCTGGCAAGAGTACATAGGACAAGAAATACTCCAGAGAGCTCAACATTGAATCACATCATATCACAGTTCATGAATAGATGCCTTAATCTTGCAGTTGGACTTACTCAGGAGAAATTGTTGGCAGAGGGACTGGTGGCCTGACAAAATTATGTTGAGAAAAAACTGGCAGTGTATTAATTTGTTAGTAGTAGGCATAAAGGAAAAATGTAAAAAAGTTAAGACAAAACCACTGATAAATCCACAAAGACTCCACTCCAGGTCGTTATCAGCCAGCCCCTTGCCTCTGACCATGACTAATGGCCAGTAATTGTCTGAATAAGTTTTCAACCATTTAGAAAGTGTGTTCAGTAAAAGCAAAATGTAGCAAAGGGAGAATGGTGACCACAAGTCAAGCTGTGAACCAGGAACTCCTGAGATGTGGGCCAAGTGGGCCACTGAATTTGTCATGTTTGACTCTTTGGTTGCACCATTTTGAACTTTTGAAGTTTGATCCTCCCAGTGGTGTGTCTGAGGTAGGGAGGCTAGGGTTAGGTTGCAGGGCGAGAATACCCACAAATGGGATTCCACCATCGTCTTCTCGTTCTCTCTCAATACTTGGATCCCATTAAAGGGGGTTCACCATTGACATCGCAGAAGAACCTCATTGTCAAGTCCAAAATAAAGCATCACTCTTACCCACGCTAGCTCTGCCTCCCAAATTCTCCATCATTTTCCTTCTCACCCAGACTCACAACCTCAGAGAGATTGTTGGCTCCTTCCCCTCCTTTCCATCTAATCAGTCCTTTCAGCCCTGTTCTACAGTGTCCCTTGCCCCTTACGTCTAGTCTTTCCTTTCCACGCCCATTGCCACTGCCTTTCATTTATTCAGTCTTTCCTTACATCTCATCTGGACGAATGCAGTACTCTTTTGGGATATCTCCCTGCCTCCAGACTCTTCCTCTGAGATCCACCCTGCTTGTCCCTGCTCGCATTGCTCTGATCTCACTCTTCCCTTGCACCAATCGCGAAAAGGTCCTTCGTGCTGTGGCTTTCCATGCCTCTCTAGCTTTGGGTCCCACCACTTCCTTATATGCTTCTGTCACTCCCCCCTGAAACCCCCTTCCCTTCCTGCTGCATCCTGCTTCTTGAGCAGGCCCTGTGTTTTTCTCATACCTTTGCTCACACTGCACCTTTTTCTTAGAATGCCCCCCTCCCCTTCTCTGCCTCCCCTTCTCTAACCATTCTTCAGGGACCAGGTCAAATGCCATGACATCCATCAGGTCTTTTCTGATCCCCAAACCTGATGTGATCTCTCCCTGTGATAAATCTCACTTACAACACTTTACATTTTACATCTCTCTTGTAATACTCACCACACTCTGCCTTGCATGGTAGTCATTTTTTTGTTTGTTTGAGACAGAGTCTCGCTCTGTTACCCTGGGTAAAGTGCAGCGGTGTCATTGTAGCTGACTGTAACCTTGGACTCCTGGGCTCAAGCGATCCTCCTGCCTCAGCCTCCCAAGTAGCTGGGACTACAGGCACATACAATGACGCCTGGCTAATTTGTCTATTTTTAGCAGAGATGGGGTCTTGCTCTTGCTCAGGCTGGTCTTGAACTCCTGAACTCAAGCAGTTTTCCTGCCTCCACCTCCCAAAGTGCCAGGATTACATGCACGAGCCACTGTGCCTGGCCATGCATGGTAGTCATTTGTATATTTCTCTTAGTATACTTGAAAGTAAGGGCTGTGTTTTATTCTTTGTGACCAGCAAAATATCTTGCACCACATAGTGGGATATCTGTTCAATAAGTATTTGTCATATAAAATAAATGAATGGATGGAGTGGAGTATATACACAGGAACCCAGTGATAGGTTATAATGCATCTCTAGAGTGTTGTAGATAAACTCTGAAGTAAACATTTCCCAGAGGATTACTTGCAAAAGAGAAGGAGCTTAGAGGTTTTGATGCCTAGCACTCACTGAAAAATTGTCCTGATTTTGATAGAGTGTGAGACTAGAAGATCTGAAACATGGCCTTCAGATACCAAAAGGAGTTGCTCACTAAATATCACTAACAGTATGTGAAGGCGCTTTGTAAACAGTACAGTGATTATTAAGGATATTATTAAACGTCACACTGTTCATGTGTAACAAGATTGGCTCAGATGCCAATGAAACCAGTGACTGCTCAGGTACCTGCTAAATAACTAGCCATGTCTCTGAACCACTAACCCAGAACAGGACGAAGTTACCAACTATTCTTTCTGAGAAATTGTTTTTCACATTGCAAAGGGCTTTTTCTTTTTTGATTTTGTCAGAAGTCTAGTTTTGTGACTTGAGGACATCTGCAGTGGGGACAGATGTCAGAGCAGGCAGTCGTCATGCCTCATGAAGTTTTTAGGGAGTCAGAGTTATCTGGTTGATGTAAATCGCAGCTGGAATAAATGCCGTTGTTGTAGGGCCAAGCTCCCAGCTCACCCTGGCTCGTCACAGTTGACTAATTCCTTGTGGTCAGAGGCAATTCTCTGGTCTCTGTATTTTCTCCTGTCTTTCAGGCAAAACAGATTTGTGCTTATTTGTTAACTTCATAAAGCTACAATTCTGTCCATGTCCTGTTGTTGCTTCTCAAAATGATCAGACACCTAAAGGAACTACCGCACTTGCTAAAAGAATACACCTGATGCATAGCTGGGAACTAGAATTTACTTCCTAAAGGAAAACATTTGGCACACTAAGCTTATTGTTCACAGCAGTACAAGAGCGCCATTAAAAAATCTATGGGCTCTTCCTAAAAATATACCTCACCAAAATCTAAATTTTGGGTTCATGAAGGTTAATCATGTAATAAAAATAAGAGCACTTCCTCTAGGTGAAAAGTTTAAGTTTGTTTTAGGGATGTGGCATTGTTACAACTGGCCAGTCTCCCTGCCATAATTTAATCAGGCTGGATAAGAAAGAGACTAGGAAGGGATAAGGGAGGGCACAGTGTTACTTCCCGTCTTTTCCCAGGCTTATTTTTGGACCCTAAAATGTAATAAATTTGCCTATAACATCCTGGCTTTTATTGTTATGTCATTTTCCAGCTAACTGGGAGTTAACCGACAATTTCAGCTACCTTTTAGTATAACTTTTCCGTAAATGTTTGAAGAGCATGAGACTTGTGAAACTCATCCATTCATTTAGCCATGGGGCTTTTACTGCTTACCTACCATATGCTGTAGGGACATGAAGACAAGCACAACACTGCCCTGGCCCTCAGCCTAATAGGGGAGACACATGAATAGGGCCAAAACCAGTGACATGCGCTATTAAACAAGACAGTGGCTATAAAGGTACTGGTCCCAGGACCTTGAGGCCCTGCCCCACAATGAAGGTCTGCTGCTTTCCTTGAAGTTCAGTGGCCAAAACTGCTTTCAGGATTCTAGGTGGGGCTACATTTTGGAGGCTTGATTGACACTTTTCACTTCATTCATTCATTCATTCATTCATTCATTTCAAAATTGTACGGGGGTACAAATGTTTCGGTTACATATATCGCCTTTGCGCCCCCTAAGTCAGAGCTACAGGCATGCCCATCCCAGGCAGTGTGCACTGCAGTTATCAAGGGCCGCCTGGGAGCCGGGTATTGTTCTAGGTGCTTGGGGCTGCAGCAGTGAACACCACTGCCCGGTCCTTGCCTTTGTAGAGCGGAGGGGGAAATCAGACAGCAAGCAAAAGAAATCAGCACGATACCTGCTGTGTTAGAAGGTCCTAAGGACTGTGGGGAGCAGCAAATTGGGGCGGGGGTAGGGAGGGTGTGTATGGGGGGCATGATTACAATTTGAGATAGGACGGTCAAAGATTTCACTGGAAAAGTGGCTTAGAGCAAAGAGAAGCGGGTAGAGGAGTGACTTTGAGGGGCTCTGTGCCAAGAAGGTACAGGGGACAGCGAGGAGGCCAGCAAGGCAGGAGTGGTGGTGGCCGGGGTTGGGGGTACCAGGGATGAGGCTAGAGAAGGAACGTGGGAGAGGACCCTGCAGGGACATAGAGGCTTTTCCCTCCTGATTACAAGCCTCAGCCATCTGATGGCCCGTGGAGCTTTTACAACATGTTAGGTGGAGGTCTTCATTTTCATTTTTAGTTTTGATTTTATTGTCCCCGATGGCGAAGAGAGATTTCGTTTGTGGGACAAAGTGTCCTCATTGTGTATGTCGTGGGGACATGCACGTCTCCCCCCTCGCTCTGTTCTACCTGCCGCAGAGACGGAATGGCTGGAGCCGCTCCCCTTGTCGGTGGAGCGCGGATCTCTGGTACACACCAAGGAGGACGGAGAGCTAAGCATCTGTAATGCCCCTAATCTCCATATTCATAGGGTCTAATCCCGCTTAATTACGCTGGTAACATAAGTCTATCTCTTAGAGTTACTTTTATCATTAACAGCACAAAAGTGAATTATTTATACGGCCAACTGCAAGCTCTTGAGGCATATAAAGTAGATTAATAAGGTTGGCTCAGCGTTAAGCTATGCCAGAGCTGAGTCCAAATTTTATTCCGGTACGGGGATGACTTTCTATGTGGCCTCTCTGGCTCTGGAGCTAATTTGGATGCTGAGTAGCCCCGCAGGTATTTATATGTAGCGTTTGGTATTTTTACTGGGTCCTATTCTTCTCCCTTGGATCACCTAAAATGGTTAAGAATTTTCTAGTGGGATTAAGGTTGTGATCTCTGGGGAGGGGTGGGACATCTGCTCTCGGTTATTTTTGTGTTAGCCGCTTCCCCTTAAATGTATGTTCACAAATGAGCCGCAGCCTTATCAGCTGGGTTTGGGGGAAGACTGGTCTTAGGTGCTGCTTCTGAACTTGGTCTCTGAGCCATGGCTTCCCGGCACTCAGGTAAAAACTTCATGCTCTTTATCTTATATTGAGCACAATTTTGTTAGAGCAGCGAATCCATTGTTGGGCTAGAAGATGATTTTTGATTAAATGATTTTAGTCTTGTCTAAACAGTAAATAAATTATAGCTTGTCTCTGTTTTGTCCTCGCCTTCTCATGGTATTTCAAAGACAAAATATTTTTCTTACTCCAGTAAAATTAGCAGTTTGAGTTATTTGTAAAAGAAACATATGAACATAATACTGCATTTTACATTTTTCAGGACATCTTATGAAACTATAAGTGATTGTGTGAGGAAAGAAGGTTTTTTGGTAGGAATTTTTGTTTTTTTGTAATTCTTCATCTTAACGGTGCTTTGTACGGTGTTGGAAAAAGGTAAATGGACTATGGAGCTGGAAGGAGGAACGTTTTTAACTAAGAAAATCCATAGTGACTTAATACGTACATCTTCCCTTTTCTGAACAATGTTTTTAATCTTCCTGAGGAAATAGCTACGATCCTTTGGATTTGACAAGTATGTTATTAATTGTTCATAGCAGAAAAGGAGGCCAGCTTTGGACTCCCTAAAACCATAAGAATCTTCCTCTTGTTTTGTAACCTGACGTTAAGGAAGCCTGGCCATAGACAAGACACCCACGGAATAAGGGCTGACAGATGACAGCCCAGTTCTCTGAAGCCAGGAGGGTGGCTGTGGCCCTGTTGCCCTCTGCCTAAGTAACCGTTCCCTCTCTTGGAGCTGGTAAAGTCAGACAGTTGGATAGGAACCAGGCACTTCGTCCTGTCTCCCAGCTTTCAGATTAAGGGACAGAGTGATTACCGGAGGTGGTTTTTGGAAAAATTATTTTTGAAAACTTGTAGTTGCCTGTTGATATTTATAAGCAACGCAGATACTTTTAGAAATTTCTCTTTTTGGTATTTTAAAGTAAATATGCTGCAGTAGAATTCCCTACTTTAATGAATTAATATGTAATGCCTTCCTTGTTCGAAAGCATTCAAAAGCTGTCTGGTTGGGGTTTTATTTTCCCCAACCCCCAGGAGCCGTTTTGCAAACATGGTACCACATGCCTGAGATTGTGGTTATCAGCCAACATACACATTCTCTGGGTGTAGGCAAACTAGTCAGCTGTACTAGTTGTCCTAATGGACCTTGAATGCATGATGACTGGTAGAGTAACTCCCCATTTTATTTACTAATTAAGTGACAGGATAGGAAAATAAGTGTAAAGTTGACATATTTATACCATACCCAATTTTGGGTTTTAAATTGCACCAAATGCTTACATCATTATTGCACACGTAAATCTGGAGGCTGTAACTGTGGTTAAATTAGACCAATTATTGACACCTTTGAGGTGACTTTTTAAACCAGGAAAGAGCATTTTGTATTGTGTTAGGTTCATAGGTCTAAGAACTCATGAAAGCAGAGAATAGGTCCACAAAAGAGAGAGAAGTCCTCACAGAGAGGAAATCAGTGTTACCCTGAAATTTATGGCCAAAATAGAGGCTCAGATAATTGGATGAGAATCCATATTTAGTGACCATCCATACACTGAGAGCACAATTCATGGACAAAATGTATACTTTTTGACAGTGAACACTTTCAGTCTGCAAAATTATATAGATTCGTTTTTTTTTACCCTTGGGCCTTTCAGGTTGGGGAGCAGCCTGGGGTTGCAGAGGGAATGAAGGTACCTGCCAGTCTTCTCTCCGGGCAGGGATGGAAAGTGAGAGGGGAGGGTGAGAGGGGAGTAATCAAACTGGATTGGCTTCTTAAAATAACTGAAACATGGTAGTCAGACGATTTGGATGAGGATGAAGCTGAATGTTTTGTACTTTTAATGACAACCAAATGACTGCCTGTTACTTACCACAACTGGAGAAACTGAAAACACATGTTCTCTTGCTGCTGGGTCGGAAGTGCTTTCTTCCCATGTGAAAGACAGAATGTGCCGCATGTAACATGTGCAACATTAAGAAAAACTTCATATAGGGACAGAATGGTAGAAGAATAGAATCTGGCCCGGTGGAAGTTCGGGGGAACATAATTTTTTGTTTCATCCTCTGTATCGAACCCTCCTGATACCAGACATAATCTAAAATGGTGTTACTTGTGCATCGGTGACCCAAAAAGGATTTATGTTTTTTTCCTAAATGCAGCATACCAGTGAAGTTGCTAATAAAGTTGGGGTTATTCTGTACATGTTCTGTTTTTAAGGGGGAAAAAACACTTTCTGATTTTTCTGAGAAATTCTATGAAAGACTACTTTTCAGCCATGACTCATGAACTCCGTCTCATTGCAGCTACTTAGGTATTTATTCCCAAATGTCTGACGACACCTCCAGGTGCATTAGTGTGTTTGCTACACAAGTGTCCTATTCATTAGCTAAGGCTTCGTTCCATTTGTTGAATGTTCTGAGGAAAGCAATATACCCTTTCTTTAGAAGCCAGCATTTATCCGTGGAGTCACTAATGTACTGGTATATTGGACTGAGCAATTAACAGATCAGAAATAACCTGAAATTTTTTCCATTCGGGCTGCTGTTCATTGTTTACACTGTATATTATACCACTCAGGGAAAGCACACAGTTAGAAAAATGCTGCCTAGTCATGATATTCACTTTCTCCTTAAATATTCTTATTTTGAGCCACTTGAGCATGAAGGAAAAAATGAACACCACCAAGAAATATGTGAAAAAATACATACAAAAATATAAGCAAGACTTACTAAATACAGATTGAATCTTCTCTAATGAGAAGTTTATAGTAAAAAAAAAACAAATATTGCAATGTTATATTACTTGTATGTGTACATGATTAAAATGAAAGCCAAAACTTTTTATTGAGATAGTCAGGTTTATTTAGGCCCCTGTTAGCATGTTGGATGTAGTTCAGGAATTTTCTGAAAGAAGTTTGTTTATTAAATGAGGAATGATATATCTTTTAAAGCAGGCATAGAAAGAAAGGTCACCATTTTGGAATAAATATCTAAAATCTGATCACCAAGCCACATTTCTAACTGCATTCTAAGTAAGTTTCTAAAATTTCTTTTATTAAGTATATTTTATAATAATGGTTTCTGTCTTAGAAAATCAGGGGACAGCTCCCATGATCCTAAGGTGTAGGTTAGACTTCAGCACCTGAGGGTCATGTGAGATGGTTTTTAAAATCAGGAAATAGCATTCTGTATTGCATTAGGGTTCACAGGTCCAAGAAAGCAGAGGAGAATAGTTCCATGAACGAGAGAGAAGTCCTTACAGAAAGGAAATCAGTATTGCCCTGAAATGGGCTTCGTATGGCCAAAATAGAGGCTCAGATCATTCGATCCAAATCCATTTTTAGTGACCATCCACATACTAAAGTTTTAGAAGCTTAGTGGTGGGGACTTATCTCTCACCCAACAGGCATATACTGAGTGATTCCTGTGTAGAAGCCCTGGATTAGGTGCCTGGAGTGCCTAGCGTATTAGCAGAATTGTCTGTGATAGAGAAATCTTACTGCTATGTACAAGTGAGAACTACACTGAGACGAGATGTTAATATCCTAGGGCAAACGTGTCCTCCGCAAAGACAGGCGGTGAGGGAAGAAGCATTGTAATTATATGTAGCAAATGTTTCATTTGATGATGGATGACATGCCATTTCCCAGATAACAGCAGTAGGTTAGGGCGAACATATCTGGAAGGTTAAAAGGCTTCACATTTCATGTACTTAGAAATAGTTAAGGGGATAAAAAAAAACTATTCCCTAAAAGAGCCCAAAAGAAGAGGTGAAATGCACTTTTCTCTATTCTCTCATCATTTCTAACAAAGGAAAAGAAAGGAAAGGAAAGGCTTCTTTCTCCTCATGAAGTCAAAGCTTATAGCTCAAACACATGTGAGCTGCAACTCAGGATATTTGCATATCCGTCTCAGCATTGTCATTTAAAGGCTGGTTTCTTAGAGTTGTTAACCTCTTTGAATATCAGTGATAGTTTTGGTCATGCAAAGTTGTGGTATGGTCGGTTATCTT